>CM060959.1:25025142-25138379 GCA_030765055.1 Mantis religiosa | reverse complement strand
CATCTTTCTTTCTTTCTTTCTTGCTTTCTCTCTCTCTTTCTTTCTTTCCTTCTTCTACCTTTCTTTCTTTCCTTCTTTCTTTCTTTCTTTCTTTCTTTCTTTCTTTCCTTCTTTCCTTCTTTCTTTCTTTCTTTCTTGCTTTCTCTCTTTCTTTCCTTCTTTCTTTCTTCTTTCTTTCTTTCTTGCTTTCTCTCTTTCTTTCCTTCTTTCTTTCTTTCCTTCTTTCTTTCTTCTTTCTTTCTTTTTTCTTTCCTTCTTTCTTTCTTTCTTTCTTTCTTTCCTTTCTTTCTTTCTTTCTTTCTTTCTTTCTTTCTTTCTTTCTTTCTTTCTTTCTTTCTTTCTTTCTTTCTTTCTTTCTTTCTTTCTTTCTTTCTTTCTTTCTTTTCTTTCTTTCTTTCTTTCTTTCTTCTTTCTTTCTTTCTTTCTTTTCTTTCTTTCTTTCTTTCTTTCTTTCTTTCTTTCTTTCTTTCTTTCTTTCTTTCTTTCTTTCTTTCTTTCTTTCTTTCTTTCTTTCTTTCTTTCTTTCTTTCTTTCTTTCTTTCTTTCTTTCTTTCTTTCTTTCTTTCTTTCTTTCTTTCTTTCTTTCTTTCTTTCTTTCTTTCTTTCTTTCTTTCTTTCTTTCTTTCTTTCTTTCTTTCTTTCTTTCTTTCTTTCTTTCTTTCTTTCTTTTCTTTCTTTCTTTCTTTCTTTCTTTCTTTCTTTCTTTCTTTCTTTCTTTCTTTCTTTCTTTCTTTCTTTCTTTCTTTCTTTCTATCTTTCTTTCTTTCTTTCTTTCTTTCTTTCTTTCTTTCTTTCTTTCTTTCTTTCTTTCTTTCTTTCTTTCTTTCTATCTTTCTTTCTTTCTTTCTTTCTTTCGTTCGTTCTTTCTTTCTTTCTTTCTTTCTTTCTTTCTTTCTTTCTTTCTTTCTTTCTTTCTTTCTTTCTTTCTTTCTTTCTTTCCTTCCTTCCTTCCTTTCTGTCTTAGCTACTTTCCTTCTTCCTCCCTTTCTCCCTCCCGCTCGCCCTCCTACCTTCCCTCCCTCCCACCATTTCTCCCACACTCCCTCCCTTTCTCTTTACCACCCCTCCTTCCTTCCCTACTTCCCTCCTACGCTTCCCTCCAAGATTTTCTCTGCCAGTCAAGGTACACCTTAATTACTCCATGGTCAGTGTGGGTGTCGATGGGAATCAAACCTAGACCTCCCGAATGTGAGCCTTACACTCTGCCGTTGAGCCAACGTACTCAATAATACGAGGGCTGTTCAATAAAGAATGATCATAATTGTTATGGTCATAATTATTAGCACTAACATTCAATCTTATATTCTGTTAGCTTAATGTGAAAAAATAAGGCCGCAGTAGTTTCATTGTTGGTACTCCTGGTTCCGTCTTTGAGAACCAGATAAGTTCAGATATGTTCAGTATCACCTACCACAGCAATGGAGGTAACACGCAGTTAAAGTTGATGTGAGAGGAAGATCTGGAGTTTCTTTCAAACGTAATCACTGCTGATGGTACTTGGCTACATCATTTTGATCCTGAGAGCAAACAGCAAAGCTCAGTGTGGAAATCTCCTTCATCACCAACCCCCCTAAACAGCAAAAGTGTTTGCGTCTGCTGGGAAAGCTATGGTGATCTCATTCTTTGATATTCATGGAATGGTTTATCAGCATGTTGTACCTGCACACACATCAGTAAATGGACAATACTACAGGGATGTCCTGAAAACATTGCAAGTTCATATCAGTCGTTAAGGGCCATATTTCCGTGAAGCAGGCTGGATGCTGCATTACGATAATGCGCGGCCGCATATTACCAAAGTTGTTGCTGAATATCATGCAAAAGTCAACGCGGAGTTCATCCCTTACTCTCGCTATAGTCCGGATGTGACTTTTTTGTTTTCGCTAACTTGAAGGAACGCCTTCGTGGGAGGCATTATCTATCATCAGAAGCAGTGTTGAATGCTGCGGAGGTGATTTTGAAGGATCTCTCAAAAAATGGCCTTTGAAGACTAGCATAAACGCTGAGAAAAGTGCATCACATGCAGGGGAGATTAATTTGAGAGGAACTATCAAAATTATGAGGATGAGTAGAGGTACGTTGTCAAAAAAACTTTGTAATTATTCTTTATTGTACAGTCCTCGTAATAGTATTGTGAAAATGTTTTCACTGGGTTCAATGACAAATGTAATTTTTTCACTATGAATGTAAATAATAGAAATAAGATATTTCCCCCTGGAATTATATCATCATAACCTATAGGGATAAGACAGAGGACATTTTGTTTCTTCCCTCTGAGCAATGAACTACAGAATCCTCTGTAAATTACTACGTATATGGCAATTAAGAACTGAAATTATAAACTACATACTATGTGATGCTGATAATGCTGCATTACAATTCGAAACAGCTGTTCCCTTCTCTTCCGGGAAGGAAATGCATGCACTGGCGGTCGTGTTTAACCGTTAAGCACTTCAGGTAATAGTAAATAATACATAAGCGAGGAAGCTATCGTCTTATTTAAGACGTTCTCCCATATACCAGCTGTGGATTGCAAATTATTTAATATTTATTTTGTACTATTCACACTGCTAAGATTGCGTAATCTGTTATACCGATTAGTTGTGAACATTCCTGTAACTAGCATTCTCTCGTTATTCATTTGCACGATTTAACATATTTTGCGATGGCTTTTCCGTTACATTTGGGAGTTCGTTAATCATTTTCAGTACCATACGATCGAAGAAATCTTATGAATTCTCAGTAAACACTTATACCAATTTATGTAATATATAGTAGTCAACAGGACTATGTCTAATGTGCCAGAAAATAGCTGTTGTGTAAGAGATATGGACCTGAAAAATACACAAGAAACGCCTTCGTATTAGGATTCTTAGGTATTGATTTAGATGTCTGAGCAAACGTAAATACACATTTTCCAGTGTGGTCTACTTTAAACCAATTTCAAACCGAAAATTGCGAGAGCTGTGATTGTTATGTTGTCCAAAGGAACTTACATTTTAACAACTTAACGAACGCAACAAAACCAAACACTCCTTAACTTCTTATGATCACATTGGACGTGAAACACCACATGAGATTGCCCAGAGGCCTCTGTATCAAGCTACGTGCAATATATCTAAATGATTACCGGCTTTACTTCCCTTCCGAAGGTAGTCATGATAATGATTTTATGCCTGAAGAAAACTTATCTACCTCTGGCAACAATTCCCCACGTTCTCTGCGCTATACTCGTTACACACAAGTAACTCATTGGTCTTTAAGGTTCTCCTGAATCTCCTCGTTGGACATACCATACAGCGCACGGGTGGTTACCACCCCGCGGGAGGAGTTCAGGGTCTTATGTATCGTAACGGTGACAGGATAGCTGGCTAACATGCTCGCCTTCATTAATGCTGCTGCTTGGAGGAGATTTCCATACTGAGATTAGCTATTTGTTCTCAGGATCAAAATGATGTAGCCTAGTTTCATCAGCAGTGATTACGTTTGAAAGAACCGGCGTGTTTCTTTCACATTAAGCTAACAGAATATAATAGGATTGAATTTTAGTGCGAAAAGTTATGACCGTAGAAAAGTATGATCATTCTTTATGGAGGAGCCCTCGTATAAGTGGATAAATGGCCAATTTTCAATACTATAAATATCCTACATATTGCTATTGGGAGGTAATGCAAAGTGAAGTCTCTGTGTACTACATCCATGTTCTCTATTAAACAACACAGCGATATAAAAATGTGAGAAACTTTGTAAAGTGTATCCATTGCAATGCGGTAAGGTAAACACAGAACTGCACTTGTCAAATTGAACGCAAACACAGGACTCCGAACAGAGTAAATATAAACGAAACGTTCTGATTTGTAAATGAAGAAGAGAGTTCATAGATCTACAAAGTGAAGGATCTTGGGAAATTTTAAAACTATTTATTTCCAGACTTTAAATAAGTGAAGCACCATTTGTCAATCCTGCATTATCACATAATTAACTGGACGTCAGTTTAATAACAATTTAGGGAAATTTCACACATAATAATTCAAGAAATAAATGATTCATCCTATATATACAAAGTAAGTAACAATGTTCACTGTAAAAGTGTACAATATATGCTGTTTTAAAATTCCAAAATATTTCAATGCAATCCCTGGAAACAATTGATGTCGACAGGACTCTTTGTTGACCAATGTCATTAGGGATTAGGTAAATGTATTTTAAAAATTACACTCATTTCTTTCTTAATAATGCTAAAGCCTGTGCGATAATCTCTGTAATGATATTATAGATTCTGGCAGGGAATACGAGGGTGTGTCAAAAAGTAGTACCTCTTATCTGTTTTCCTCGTTTAATTGCCAAGAAAATTGAATCCAATTTACATAGCTTGAGAACGACAACATTGACGATTAATTCGTCACTATTCAATATAATATCCGTCCTTTTCCACAGTTTTGGTCCAACTTTTAACTAGGGCATGTATTCCAGTGTGGTAAAACACACGGTCTTGCTTCTTAAGCCATTGTCGCACGGACGTTTTCACAGCCTCCTCATCTTCAACATGAATCACACGATGAGCTTCCTTTAGTGGCCCGAACAGATGGAAGTCTGATGTTGTCAGGTCAGGGCTATATGGTAGATGAGGGAAAACTTGCCATCCCAATTTTATCAATTTCTGTAGTGGTGTAACGGCTGTTGTGTGGTCTGGCGTTTTCATGCAAAAGAAAAACATCCGCCATAGTATTTGCTGGGCGAACTCGACAAAGACGTGCTTTCAACTTTTTAAGAGCTCTGACGTATTGGACAGAATTTATTGTGCATACCTGCTCCAAAATATCAATCATAAGTACACCCTCTGCATCCCAAAACACTGTCGCAATAGCTTTCCCTGCCGACCGCTGAGTTTTGAATCTTTTTTTTTTCCTGCGGTGACGTTGTGCCATTCCATTGACTGCCTCTTTGATTCAGGTTCAAAAGAATGAACCCACGTTTCGTCTCCAGTAACAATTCTTTTTTCCAGAAACTCCTCTTCCTCAAACTTGGAGCGCTGCAAGTGTTCGGAGGCTATTGTTTTCCTTGTTTCTTTGTTTTGGGCGGTTAGCATTCTTGGTACCCAACGTGAACAAACTTTTGAGTAACTCAGTTGTTGAATAATGGTCATCACACTGTCTTTACTGAGGGAGGTAATGTGACACAATGCACCTGTTGTTACCCGGCGATCACCACGAATGATGTCATCGACTCGCTGCATGTTGCATGGAGTCATTGCAGTCACCGGCCTGCCGCTTCGCTTTTCATCTGCCAATGATGTTTACCCTTCAGCTTCGTTACAGCGACGAACCCATCGTCTAACAAGGCAGGCATCCACCGTTGCATCACCATACAGATTTTTTAGCCTTTCGTGAGTGTGAATTGGCATTTCACCTTCCACAGTCAAAAATTGAATCACAGAACGCCAGGCCGCGCCGTGGCTCAGTGGTTAGACCGCTTGGCTCTCACCAAGGCGGCCCGGGTTCGATCCCAGGCGACCGCAAGTGAGAAATGTGATGGACAACACGGCGCTGGGGCGGGTTTTCTCCGAGGACTCCGGTTTCCCCCGCCATCTCATTCCACCGGTGCTCCATCTTCATTTAATGTATCATAAGTGTCATCGACTGCGGTGCCGTATGTAGTAAAAGCGGGCGTTAAACTCTACACATTCATTCATTCACAGAACGCTGTCTAATACGATTGTTGATGTCAGCCATTTTGCAAGAGAATGCAGTGCTGCCACCTGTTGACTTAGGAAGCTACTACTACAAGGGATTGGAGAAGAAGGTTTGAGGAATTGCTCCAAATTCAAAGTTTTCACTTAACTTACTTATTGAAGGGAAAAAATAGGAGGCATTACTTTTTGATGCACTCTCGTACTTTTGCCCAATTCCTGTTGAAAATGGCTGGACTTTTCATTACCAATGTGGCCAAAAATTATTTTAGAGATACCGTTCAAGTTTCTCAGAACTTCCAATCTCTAAAGGGAATATAAATTTATTTCTTAATAACAATATTTTAAAAATAAATAACCCTTATGTACTTTACACGACATAGAGATGTCATAGATAAGCCTTTTGGAAGGAAATAGGGTTTGTTTATTTCCGCGCTGGTGCCCTTTCTTCTGAAAAGATAGCACAATTGTGTGTACAGATACCGAAACGCTCACCACTAACGTGAACTTTAATGATTAATAATTCTGTAAGGAATCGGTTAGCACAATAAACCCTATATGTAAATTGTGCCAGAGGATGCACAGCTTTATTGCTTGTTTTATCGCTGATTTAAAATGAGTCGTCAAGAGAGAGCTATAAATTCTATCATTATACGCTTCTACATATACATATAATGTTACGGTCTCTGGATGTTTAAATCAAACAATAAAATCTTTATCGTTTATGAAACCGCTTTAAATTTTTTCTATTTGTGAACTTCAAGTAGTACGTCCACATTCGTTATTATCTTTAACGCCAAGTCTTCATAGTAATGAATACAATAGTTTATAATGATGGCTTTCAATGGTAAAACATTACAGAGATATGTTCGCTGTAGCAGGCACGTGCGCATGCTCTTTAGATACCACGTGTGTACATAGCTTGTCCGAAAAATTTCCGACCTA
The DNA here is from genome assembly GCA_030765055.1 of Mantis religiosa. Taxonomy (NCBI): domain Eukaryota; kingdom Metazoa; phylum Arthropoda; class Insecta; order Mantodea; family Mantidae; genus Mantis; species Mantis religiosa. Next base: position 25,131,745 of record CM060959.1, on the reverse strand, counting down.
ATAAAGATACAATGCATTTTATTCAGAATTTTTTTTATTTTACTTTTCAACATTCTCCTTGTAACTCTACACACTTCTCCCAGCGACGTTCCCATCTCTGTAACCTGTCCAAATAGTACTCGGCGTTCTTCAACATAGTCTCCTTGTAACTCTGCACACTTCTCCCAGCGATGCTCCCATCTCTGTATCACGTCCAAATAGTACTCGGCGTTTTTCAACATAGTCTCCTTGTAACTCTACACACTTCTCCCAGCGATGTTCCCATCTCTGTAACCCGTCCAAATAGTACTCGGCGTTTTTCAACATAGTCTCCTTGTAACTCTACACACTTCTCCCAGCGATGCTCCCATCTCTGTAACCCATCCAAATAGTACTCGGCGTTCTTCAACATAGTCTCCTTGTAACTCTACACACTTCTCCTAGCGATGTTCCCATCTCTGTAACCCGTCCAAATAGTACTCGGCGTTTTTCAACATAGTCTCCTTGTAACTCTACACACTTCTCCAAGCGATGCTCCCATCTCTGTAACCCGTCCAAATAGTACTCGGCGTTTTTCAACATAGTCTCCTTGTAACTCTACACACTTCTCCAAGCGATGCTCTCATCTCTGTAACCCGTCCAAATAGTACTCGGCGTTTTTCAACATAGTCTCCTTGTAACTCTACACACTTCTCCAAGCGATGCTCTCATCTCTGTAACCCGTCCAAATAGTACTCGGCGTTTTTCAACATAGTCTCCTTGTAACTCTACACACTTCTCCCAGCGATGCTCCCATCTCTGTAACCTGTCCAAATAGTACTCGGCGTTTTTCAACATAGTCTCCTTGTAACTCTACACACTTCTCCAAGCGATGCTCTCATCTCTGTAACCTGTCCAAATAGTACTCGGCGTTTTTCAACATAGTCTCCTTGTAACTCTACACACTTCTCCAAGCGATGCTCTCATCTCTGTAACCCGTCCAAATAGTACTCGGCGTTCTTCAACATAGTCTCCTTGTAACTCTGCACACTTCTCCCAGCGATGCTCCCATCTCTGTATCACGTCCAAATAGTACTCGGCGTTTTTCAACATAGTCTCCTTGTAACTCTACACACTTCTCCCAGCGATGTTCCCATCTCTGTAACCCGTCCAAATAGTACTCGGCGTTTTTCAACATAGTCTCCTTGTAACTCTACACACTTCTCCCAGCGATGCTCCCATCTCTGTAACCCATCCAAATAGTACTCGGCGTTCTTCAACATAGTCTCCTTGTAACTCTACACACTTCTCCTAGCGATGTTCCCATCTCTGTAACCCGTCCAAATAGTACTCGGCGTTTTTCAACATAGTCTCCTTGTAACTCTACACACTTCTCCAAGCGATGCTCCCATCTCTGTAACCCGTCCAAATAGTACTCGGCGTTTTTCAACATAGTCTCCTTGTAACTCTACACACTTCTCCAAGCGATGCTCTCATCTCTGTAACCCGTCCAAATAGTACTCGGCGTTTTTCAACATAGTCTCCTTGTAACTCTACACACTTCTCCCAGCGATGTTCCCATCTCCGTAACCCGTCCAAATAGTACTCGGCGTTTTTCAACATAGTCTCCTTGTAACTCTACACACTTCTCCCAGCGATGCTCCCATCTCTGTAACCTGTCCAAATAGTACTCGGCGTTTTTCAACATAGTCTCCTTGTAACTCTACACACTTCTCCAAGCGATGCTCTCATCTCTGTAACCTGTCCAAATAGTACTCGGCGTTTTTCAACATAGTCTCCTTGTAACTCTACACACTTCTCCAAGCGATGCTCTCATCTCTGTAACCCGTCCAAATAGTACTCGGCGTTTTTCAACATAGTCTCCTTGTAACTCTACACACTTCTCCCAGCGATGCTCCCATCTCTGTAACCCATCCAAATAGTACTCGGCGTTTTTCAACATAGTCTCCTTGTAACTCTACACACTTCTCCCAGCGATGCTCCCATCTCTGTAACCCATCCAAATAGTACTCGGTGTTTTTCAACATAGTCTCCTTGTGACTCTACACACTTCTCCCAGCGATGTTCTCATCTGTGGAACCCATTGAAATAGTACTCGGCGGTTCTTCTCTGCAAAATAATTGTTCGGGAAGGTGATTACCTCTTCATTTGACGAACATCTGTCGTCCGAGCACAATTTTCAGATGAGGGAACGAAAAGAAATTGCTTGGGGCTAGATCTGATGAGTAAGGCGGCTTGTCAAGCAGCTCAAACTGCAATTCGTGAATTTTCACCATTGCAATCGTTGAGGTGAGACGGTACGTTGTTAAGATGAAACTAGATTATCTTTCACCGCAAATGTGGCCGTTTTTCTGCAAATTCTCCCTTCAGCTTTTCAAGTAATGATGCGTAGTGTGCTCCTGTAATGGCTTTTCCTTTTTGAAGATAATCGATTAAAATAAATCCAAATGAGGAGGAAATCACCTTCGTGAACAATTATTTTGCAGAGAAAAACGCCGAGTACTATTTGGACGGGTTACCGAAACGGGGGCATCACTGGGAGAAGTGTGTAGAGTTACAAGGAGACTATGTTGAAAAATAAAAAAATCTGAAGAAATATCTTGCATCTTTATTATATGGTCGGAAACTTTTCAGATCCCCTATGTTTATCCTCCTCAGACCCACAAATAAACAGACAACGACATTAAAGCAAAACATGGTTCTTTATTTTACTAGAGATACAGGAAATGACTTAATACATTCAATTTTTTTTTATCATTGCCAGAAGGGCACAACAGGAAGTATCACATATGATACTGTGCTTCTGTACCTCTATACTCATCTTACATAGATATATAAACATGTTTGGTTTTAGTAACTGTGAAAAGTCAAGAAGCATTTCCTGTCATTATTGAAGCAAAGAAATACTTTGCAGTAAGAACAACTGATGAATGTTAATGCCTTACAGCCTGGGAGTCAACATTTCTGCAAATGTGGATAACAATCAATTGTTGTGTAAATACAACATCCAAAGAATGTTTTAATGCCACCGAAATTGATTCCAAATGATTTACCAATAAGTTGTACACACCTTAAATTAGTTAGCTCTTATATTAATTTAAAAAAAAATCTGTCATTCAGATAATCTTGAAAGTAATCAAAAGGTTTCAGAAGAGTGAAAACAGACGATGGCTGTGGTGAAGATCTTTGGATTGGTGAAAATCTGTTTGAAAAAGAATACTAAAAACAAATCAATATTTTCCAAAATTCAACTATCATAATTATACAGTGAGCTGAGCATTAAAGTAGTGTACTTTAACCATGTGAGAATTACTTCAAGGAAAAAAGAAACATTAAAATGATCATTTTATTTCTCTTGGGCTTACATAACCTCAAAAACAAAACTTCATTACTCAGTAAACGTTACTAGAACAGAACTAAACTTACATGTCCAAGTGAATATAAGATTGCTGTAGGTTTCTTCTTTCTCCTGGATTCACAACTACTTGGCACTGACTCAGAGGTTCCATATCTAAACTTTCCCAGAAAGAATTAGCATCTTTCCCAATGCAGCATTTGTGGAAACTCATAATCGCTGTCCTCAAACTCAAAATCAGATACATCTGGGTCTAGCTGATTAAACAAAGCTATCATTTCACCCTCTCTGAGGCCTACAAATGGTGAAACAGAAGCATTCAATTTGAAAAAGCTTGACATTGAAGTGCTAAAGGACCAAATTATCAAATATGATACCTTTATATTTTTAAACTATAAACTCCACATGGATGCGTAGTATAATTATCCAATATAACCAATAGCAACAGCATGCTCAAATGAAACATAACAAATCAAAACAGTTTTCAAGATTGCAAAAATAGCTATGTATTTACCTTTATATCTGCGAGCAGTGTAGGTATAGCTGGGAGCCTCCATTTTGAGGTGCTCTGCCCTCTCCTGGTAGAGCGGTAAAGCTTGAAACATGTGAAAACTGCATTCCGCATGAAGTATTGAATATGATACCACTGGTTCCAGAGAGAAATACATGCTTAGGAATCTTTAAAAAAAATGAAATCTGGGTATCATATATGATACCTGGGAACTGAAGAGGATATGCACCTTTTTCTTCCGAAAGTAGCCAAATTCTTGAAAACTTGAGGTGATTGCCTTAGCTTTCTTGACCAGTAAGTGGCTGTCCTTTCCTCAAACAGAACTGATGTCCTTTCTCAGAACAACGTTTTAACTGATCTGATTTTATGGATGGATTTTTACAGCTAGAAATTATTTTCTGATATTGTTCATCATCTCTATAATTTATATAAAAATTAAAAATATTTTCTGTCAATAATTCCAATGTAAAAGAAAGTGGGGTTGAATGTGCTTGAGTATGTCAGTGAATGAATATGTGAGTGGATTAGGCGTACGTTAGTGATTGAGTGAAGTTCAGATGTTTTAAATGTAAACAGTTCTACTGCGAGGCGTGTCCGTAAAATAAGTTCACCAATTTTATTTAGTATAGAAAACATGTTTACTGTCAATGAATGTTACATTGATGGATAGGCGGAACTTACAGCTATTTTTAAACGTAATCACCATTGCGATCGAGGCACTTTTGTATGCGCTGTGGCAGTTTTTGTATAACCTTGTATTAGCACTCTCCCGCCAACCTGCGCAGGTAGCACTCAACCTCGTTTTTCAAATCATCGTCGGTCTGGAAATGTGTTCCACCCAAGTGTGACTTCAACTCAGCTAAGACATGATAACCACTAGGTGCTAAGTTTTGGCTGTAAGGGGAATGGGTGAGGATGTCCTATCCGAACTGGGCCAGGAGAGCAGCTGTTGCATGTGTAGTATGGGGATGAGCGTTATCGTGATGAAAAATCACTCCCTTCGTCAGCATTCCCATCCTTTAATTTTGAATGGCACGTCGCAATTTTTTTAAAGTCTTGCAGTAGCTACCGGGGTGTATTGTTGTGCCGGTAGGTATAAACTCGTACAACAATACACCTTTTCTGTCCCAGAACACTCTGGCCATCACTTTGCCGGCAGAAGATATCTGTTTGAACTTTCGCGGCTTAGGCGAATTCGAATGCCGCCACTGACGAGGACGTTCTTTAGTTTCCGGTGTTGTGTAGTGCACCTAGGTCTCATCGCCAGTGACAATTGAATCCAACAATACCTCGCTCTGTTCTGTGTAGCGCTCCAGGAATCGGTGGGCCGCTTCAACACGTTGCCGTTTATGGTCTTCGGTGAGCATTTTGGGGACCATCCTCGCACACACCTTGCGATAATGCAAATGTTTGGTCAAAATCTTGTCAATCGTAGTCTTACTGACTTCAGGGATAAGTTTGCACAGCTCGCGAAATGTCACACGCCGCTCGTTAAGCACTTGTTGCTCCACTTTTTCAAATGTTTCGGCTGAAACCGAAGGCCGACCAGAACACTGTTCGTCGTGGATATCTATACGCCCGTCTTTGAACTCTCTGACCCACTTTGTGACGTCCATTCACTGTAGCCCATAGACTTCGGATAACTGACGATGAATTTAATTTCTGGGGGGGGGGGGTGTGGACACAAAAAACGGATCACTGCACGCAACTCACACTTGGCGGCGGAAGAGATAGGAAGCTTCGTCGCAAATAGCTACCCAACCAAGACTATAATGATTCCTTGTGGTGGGGATTTGAAGGGGTGAAACCAAGCTACACGCCAGTGTTGGCGGATCTCGCTTAATGCCGTTCCTCCCGGCTCCAGCGCCTTGGATACCTTATTTTACGGACACACCTCTTATAAGTGAGGTGTTTAGACGCATAAGGGTCTAAAGCACAACATAGTCGATTTTTATATTTTAGCATGTATGCATGCTTTAGACATTTGCCAACCTTGTGATCAACCAGCTGTGCTGTGCTTTAGGCCTTCTTTGATTTAACGAAACACTCACAATAGGCTGTCTTGGCAATATTCTGTGATATCACTGGGCAACAATGCAAATGTTTCGGGCTTATAAATAATGAATTTACATGTATTTCCATCTGCAGAATTAAAAAATCACCATAAAAGTGATAGATTAGCTCTTGTTTTTAACATAAAGTGACATTTAATTTTTTAGAGTGAAGATTTTAAATTTTGGGGAAATTTTTGGGGAGTTGGTTCACCTGTCAAATAACAAAACACACCCAGAGAGAAATTTTGGAAATTGAGTGACGCAAAAGTAAAGGAAGGCAGTTTTGTTGTACCTCAAACAAGAGAACCTGCAAAGGATCCTGAATTTGACCAAATTTTGGAGGGGAAAGAAAAGGAAGCTTGGGAAGCCTTCAAGGGAGTTGTTCATGGATTTTTAGGCAACAAAAGAGATGACAACTACAAGCATTTGGTGACAGTGCTCCTGCAAAAATACCGTAATCTTGGATACAACGTGTCCCTTAAGATCCATTTTCTCCACTCCCACCTAGACTTTTTCCCTCCTAGTTGTGGAGCTGTTAGTGATGAACATGGGGAGAGATTCCATCAGGACATTTCTATTATGGAACAAAGATATCAGGGCCGTTGGAATGAAGTAATGCCTGCGGATTAGTGTTGGTCTTTGTATAGGGATTCTGCGGAACTCCATCACAAGAGGCAAGCTAAAAGACGACGAAGTCAATAGGCCACCACAAGATTCTCTTCAGACACGACTATCTGCGAAGTATTTTTACAGAAATTTAGAACTCTTAGCATGTAATTGCCAGTTTAAAAAAGTCAAATGCTCTTTCATTATTGTTACCATGTATGTAATTAAAATGTATCCTTTTCTCTCAATCCGTTAACATGTAATACTTCCACCTTTGTATATCATAAAAACTAGAGCTAATAAAAGTTTTTCATGGCCATATTTGTTTTTCTCAACCAAAAATTAGTAGGAATTGCCTCATGAAGTGCTCGAAACATTTTTTTACCCAATGTATTCAATTACATAAGGGCCCAAAGCATAAACTATCATTTTGTTCTCTGTGCTGTTCAGTTTTTTCTAGTGTTGCCAACTTAATTTACTCTTTACAACACGTTTTTAAGTAGTACTTCGTAATGGCAATTTTGATTTTAAGAAACATTTGTTTTCCTCAAAACTATTTTTTGTGCTTTGGGCCCCCAGCACATAAGTATTTATAATCTACGTATAATGTTTACATTTGGCTGAACATATTTTAAATTTGGGGCTCTGTTACAGAAATAAAAAGAATATGAAGCCATGTCTGGTAGCACTGCTGTGTGGTTGCTGGTTAGGGGCAGCAGCAGAAGCCGCTAGGATTCTGATGGTGACAATGGGTGGCACCAAGAGCCATAAAGTGCCATTCCTAGCCCTCGCAAGGGGCCTTATCGCCCACGGTCACAATCTCACCTTCGTAAATGCCTTTCCTACCGACATGGATGTTCCTGGTCTTGAGGAGATAACTCCTCTGAATTTCGTTCTGTACGTGAGGAACTACACAGACTGGGATCTTCTTGGGAAACGGATGAGTGGAAATGAACCTGTGCCTTACGCTGACGTCATAAGTTATGGCTATAACGTGAGTATTGCTAAAACTCAGCTGGATAAACTAGGTAAAAGGAAGTAATAGAAGTAAATCTAAGGTATACAGGTTTCCATTTATACAGTTTAGTTTGACACACAAAATGGTTACTCACTATCATAACTTCAACAAAAACGTTGGAATTTAAAAAAAAAAATACATCTAAATTTCCAATCATACTAGTGAATTAGATTCATGATCCTTTAAAAATAATTGCAAGCACAGTCAAACACGCTATGCTTATAAAATTATTTATGAGATTACTACATATCAAGCTTATCAGAAAATATGTGAAACCACGGAGTATTTATGCAGGCCTCTCGAACACCCACGGCAATTCAGTGTATGTACTCTCTGTTCAGATGCAATCATGTCTTCTGGACAGCAACGTGTCATACATCTGCTGGCGCGAGAAATCATACTTAATGTGATTGAAGGAGACGTAATCAAAATACCTTTCTGTTAAGCGACAAACAGGCCGCTAGTTAACTTTTCATATCCATTCAAGCTCCCAAGTGTTTTATTTGTTATTTTGTCACTTACTGTAAGCCAAATTACGAATATTTCCCTTTTATAGTAAACAATATAACAAGCAAATAGAGATTTTTTCAGCGAAAGTCAATTGTCTAAGCACTCTGCCACGTATTACAGCTGTTGCAGGTGTAAATAATAATAACTAGAGGTTACAACATTACTCCATGCAGTATAACACTGCAGTTTTAGTTTAAAAGCTAAACAACAAGTACCTTTCTTAAAAGTATTAACAAACTACACTAAGCACCAATTCTTTTGAAGAAAAATTCTTATCTCAATGCAGATTACAATTATAATTACAACGGCTGTTCCATAAAGAATGGTCATAATTTTTACGGTCATAAATTTTAGCACTAAAATTCAATCTTATTATACTCTTAACTTAATGTGAAACAAACACGCCGTAGTAGTTTCATTGTTGGTACTCCTGGTTCCCTGTTAGAACCAGGCAAATTCAGACATGTATAGTATCACCTACCGCTGCAATGGGTAACATACAGTTAAAGTTGATGTTAGAGGAAGTTCCGGAGTTTCCTTCAAACGTAATCAGTGTTGCCGAAACTTGGCTACATCATTTTGATCCTGAGAGCAAACAGCAAAGCTCGGTGTGGAAATATTCTTCATCACCAATTCCCAAAATAGCAAGAGTGGTTGCTTCTGCTGGGAAAGTTATGGTCATGTCATTCCTTGATATTCATGGAATGGTTTATCAGCATTTTGTAATGTGAAATGTGTAGTGTTTAACGCCCGCTTTTACTACATATGGCACCGCAGGCGATGACACTAATGATACCTGAGATGAAAATGGAGCACCGGTGGAATGAGATCGCGGGGGAATCCGGAGATCCCGGAGAAAACCCGCACCAGCGCCGTGTTGTCCATCACAAATCTCACTTTGCGATCTCCTGGGATCGAACCCGGGCCGCCTTGGTGAGAGCCAAGCGGTATAACCACTGAGCCACGGCGCGGCCAGCATGTTGTATCTGCACACACATCAGTAACTGGACAATACTACCCGAATTTCCTGAAAATATTGCAAGTTCATATCAGGTGCGAAAGACCACATTTCCGTGACGCAGGCTGGATGCTGCACCATGATAATGCGCGGCTACATATTGCTAATGTTGTTGCTGACGATCTTGCAAAAATCAACGTGAAGTGCATCCCTCGCCCCCCCTATAGCCCGGATTTAGCCCCATGTGACCTTCTTCTATTCCCCAGCTTGAGGAAAAGCCTTCGTGGGAGACATTATCCACCATCAAAAGCAGTGGAGAAGGCTGCGGCGGAGATTTTGAAGGATCTCTTAAAATGGTTTCCAGCATGTCTTTGTAGACTGCCAGAAACGCTGGGATAAGTGCAACGCGCTCAGGGGAGACTATTTTGAGAAGGAGCATAAAAATTATGAAGATGAGTAAAGGTACGTTGTCAAAAAAAATTGTGATCATTCTTTATTGAACGGCCCTCGCGTATATATACCGGGAGAAGCACGAGTCAGTTGGAGAATTTAATGTCATGTTGGCATGTTGGCCATAGTTGCTCAAATGGTTAGAGCGGCTGGACGGAAACCAGAAGATCCGTGGTTCAAATCCCGGCTATGGCATTGCATTTTTCATTTGCAGAAGCTAAAAATGAAGCTGTAAATGTTTTTGCTTTTTCCTGAAAATAGGTGCATAAAACTACTTTCTTACACGAGTATTAAACAGCCTTATTGCAGCTAATCCACTACTTTATAAGCCACTTAAAACAAAAATAAGAGAGAGGGGAAGAGTCAGATGAAGAGAGAAAATGGAATAAGAAGAAAAATGTGGAAAGTATCAAGCAAACTTAGCTATCTCATAGCTTACAACCCAATTCGATCATGCACTCACCTATAGTTGTTTCACGGTCAACATTCCAGGGCTGCTGAAACAATTGAAAATCATGTTTCGATTGTAACCAGGGACAGAATAGTACTGAATTCTAATTACTAAGTGAATTAAATTTAGTGATTTAAAGATTTAGTAATAGATACTTAAACAAGCTCACTTAACGCTGCACATTAGGAGAAATTTTATTTAAAACATTCAGAATAATACAAAAACTATATCGTTATTAATAAATTTTCTACAAACAACGTTTTCCTACCTTAAGACACGGTTTTGCCATTGTCGAGGCATTATAATGCGACGGCTGTTCAATAAAGAATGATCACAATTTTTTTTTTTGACAACCTACCTTTACTCATCCTCATAATTTTGATGGTAGTTCTCAAAATAGTCTCCCCTGAATGCGATGCACTTGTCCAGCGTTTCTGTCAGTCTTCAAAGACATGCTGAAAACCATGTTTTGACAGATCCTTCAAAATCGCCTGCGCAGCCTTTACTACTGCTTCTGATGATGGATAATGCCTCCCACGAAGACGTTTCTTCAAGCTAGGGAATAGGAAAAAGTCACATGGGCCTAAATTCGGTCTATAGCGAGGGTGAGGGATGCACTTCACACAACAGCATTGTCAATATGCGGCTGCGCATTATCGTGGTGCAGCATCCAGCCTGCTTCACGGAAATGTGGTCTTTTGCGCCTGATATGGACTTCTAATATTTTCAGGACACCCCTGTATTATCGTCCAGTTACTGATACGTGTGCAGGTACAACATACTGACAAACTATTCCATGAATATCAAATAAGGAGATGACCATAACTTTACCAGAAGAAGCAACCACTTTTGCTTTTTTGCGGCTTGGTGTGATGAAGGAAATTTCCACACTGAGCTTTGCTGTTTGCTCTGAGGATCAAAATGATGTAGCCAAGTTTCATCAGCAGTGATAACGTTTTAAAGAAACTCCGAATCTTCTAACACCAACTTTAACTGCATGCGAATGTCCTTTTGTTCGGCAATCAACAGTCTTGGAACCCATCGCGCACAAACTCGTCTCATGTGTTATATTTCTGTCATCTACGTGTGGGTGGCACCCAATGAATGTTTCTGTATTTCAGAAAATGGTCTTAAGGCAATTCGTCGATCCTCTCTCACAATGGCAGCAGCAGTGTTGATGCTTTCTTCCGTAAGAGGAGTAACTGGAGCACCGGGTCCACCTTCCTTTGAAATTGTCTACCCTCTTTTAACATTTTAAACCACTTTCGAGCTGTGCTATAGGGAGGAACAGACTCACCATAGGCCTCTTGTAACATTGTGTAGGCCTCAACTGATGATTTGTTGAGATGAAAGCAGCATTACAAAGCCGCATATTGTTCCTTGCGGGTTGCCTCAATTGCAGCGGTAGGTGATACTGAACATGTCTGAACTTGTCTGGTTCTCAAAGGGGGGGAAAACGGGAGTACCAACAATGAAACTGTTACGGCGAGTTTGTTTCACATTAAGCTAACAGAATACAAAGATATTAAATTTGAGTGTGAAAAATTATGGTCGTAAAAGATTTATGATAATTCTTTATTGAACAGCCCTCGTGTATAAAATAATGCCGTAAAATGAATGCTCCAAAATTGAAAGTTACACGTAGAAAATTATAGTTGTGAATGTATTGTTGTTTGTTCAAACAAATAGCATATTATATTTATGGAACACCCTTAGCGATTCAAGGTATACATTGTATGTCTATTTCATGATTAGGATACACATATGCATGGAGCAGTCACGTTTCTGGAATATTTTCTAGCGACACCATTTATAAATGATAAATTTTGTGTTTTCCAGTCTTGCCATATGCTGCTCACAGACCCAGAGACGAAGCATCTGATCCACTCGGGTCGTTCGTTTGACCTAGTCATCGTGGATGGTTCCTACCCAGAGTGCCCTGTCGCCTTCGCACATCACTTCCACGCCCCCTTCATGTATATCAACACCGTAGCGTTCTACACGGGTTCCCTCAGCCACGTCGGGAACCCTACGCCTTATTCCGTAGTGCCCTTTATGGCGCTACCCTATACTGACGACATGGGCTTCCTGCAACGGGTGATCAACTCCTTGGCACACATCGGAGTTAAGCTAGTGCATAAATTCGTCATCTACTGGTTCGTGGAGGATATAGTGCAGAATGCCTTTGGACCCCTGACGCCACCCATTGGCCAGATCGTTCGGAATATTAGCTTTATCCTACAGAATGGCCATTCCATAATCACTCATCCGCGGCCATACATGCCCAATGTTGCAGAAGTTGGCTGCTTGCAGTGTAAACATGCCGAACCCCTTCCCAAGGTATGTATATCTCATATTATTAATTACAATCAGGGAAGATATATGTGTTCCATGTGATGATCTCCACATTTTGATAGTCCTTCACATCTAATTTGATTTTAAGGACATGGGGTTATGATCAGTGATGTCATTATACAGAGTGTTACAAAAAGGTACGGCCAAACTTTCAGGAACCATTCCTCACACACAAAGAAAGAAAATATGTTATGTGGACATGTGACCGGAAACGCTAAATTTCCATGTTATTTTAGTATTTCTCTTAAAATGTAAATTGAAATCATTCGTGCAGACAATTGTCAAAATACCCCATTGTGGTTCATGCACGATTGAGCTCCTGCACATTTCAGTCGAAGTGTTCGTACGCTTCTCAACAACAGATTCGTAGACCAATAGATTGGTAGAGGCGGACCAATTCCATGGCCTCCACGCTCTCCTGACCTCAACCCTCTTGACTTTCATTTATGGAGGCATTTGAAAGCTCTTGTCTACACAACCCAGGTACCAAATGTAGAGACTCTTCGTGCTCGTATTGTGGACGGCTGTGATACAATACGCCATTCTCCAGGGCTGCATCAGCGCATCAGGGATTCCATGCGACGGAGGATGGATGCATGTAACCTCGCTAACGGAGGACATTTTGAACATTTCCTGTAATAAAGTGTTTGAAGTCACGCTGGTACGTTCTGTTGTCGTGTGTTTCCATTCCATGATTAATGTGATTTGAAGTGAAGTAATAAAATGAGCTCTAACATGGAAATTAAGCGTTTCCGGACACATGTCCGCATAACATATTTTCTTTCTTTGTGTGTGACGAATGTTTCCTGAAAGTTTGGCCGTACCTTTTTGTAACATCCTGTATAATGTCACATTTCGAGGTAATACATATACAAGATTAATGTGGAAGATGTTTTATTGAAATACATGTCAGTTATAGTAGATAAAAGTAATCTTTTGACCATATTTAAATGTTCTCGTTTGCATGGTTATTCTAATCTAATTTTTATTGTATAAATATAGTAGCTAATAAAATTTTTTAACTTATTGAATTTTAATAATATCAATACATAAAATAAGTTTACATAAATATATGTCATATTTGATGGATTTAATTAATCCTTGTTATTGTAGAAAGTGTATTACTTTTCGGTCTATCCCAAATAGTTTATTTCTGTAACGTTAGTTTATTTCCAAAAACTGGAGCAGTAAATACGCGCAGTTTCTTCAATGTCGTTGTGAGAGTCTCTTGTTAATTTTGAAATAAGTTAGGCATATGCCCTACGGGCCCTTTTCTCCCACTATTGTACAAACTAAATCTAGGAATGCTTATTCTTCTATACACTTCGTGCTATTCGAGATACACATATGTATTTGGTTCTATTATATAGGGTGATTAAAAAGTATGAAGCAATGCCTGTAACCCCGATGTTTCAACTCCATGCAATGATATATATTTTTTAAAACAGGTGTAAGGAATAAACAAACAGATGCCCTTTCAAACCACAGTTTAAATTTATTGGGACCTCACTAAGGTAGCTACAAAATAGGAATGAACATAAGGTGGGGATAGGCGTGGCTGGTCTATCGCTACTAGCCATTGGGGTGTGTGCAATGTTGTACAGTTAAGCAGGCATACTGGCTCGCTTTGCCGAAGCATGCGGCTAATTTCTTTGCGCGCTCTAAAGATACCAATTAATTATTTTGTTTTTTCCATGTTACAGAGCTATTTTTTCTGAGGATTACTGTCCAAACCCCATGTTTGTAGCACATCTGGTTTCGGAGATAAGGAAAGATAAGGCACCTGACTAGAAACAAAAGAATGTTTAACTGTCAGTGAAGAAAAGTATACACGTGTCATACAGAAGTTGCATTTTGTATCCTGCATTCAGCAAAGTGTTGCACACGTGCTTTTCAAAGTTAGCGAACCCAGTACTGGTGCGCCTAATAGTAACTTTGAAAGAACTCATAAAATTTTACATAAGCAGGCTAGAAATATTTTTGTTAATCTTTATTCTTTTTTAAACATATGCCAATTAAAGTCATATTCGAAAGTACAAATTTCGCTCAGAGTAGAGAATTAATGTTGCAAGCTTGTCACGCGAGTTCTCATTCTGTGACAAACATTGTTAAAGAAGGCAAACAGTTTACCAAATTAGGATAAGTTTTTATATTTAGATCTACAAGGAAACATCGAGCAGCTAAAAATGTACTATCAACATAGACAATTTTCAAAAGAGTGTTTGTCAAGAACAATATACGATTTATACGACAACTGCGAAAATGATTATAACTGCCAAAAGGCTGACAAATTTAATGAGGGGAAAATAAAATATACGGATTCTGTATCTTCTATTCAGAATATTCTGAAATCTCTTTGGTTCGAACACAGTAGAACCAATGATGATGGTAAATTTCTGCTTGAAAGAAACTATATTGTTGCTGCAAGACAAAAATTTCAGCGCACAATGCATAACATTAGTACATCATGAAAAATGGTGTAAAACTTCTTCATAAATACACATTAATATCTTCCGCATGTATTGTGACATTGAGGTTTCGTACAATTAAAAGGCCGAGTTGCAGAAATTAAAAATCTCCTTTATTTTCGTAGAAATACTCTTATAGATTACAGCAGCACTACGTTACATACACCATCAGTCTACCAAGGTCGATCACAATAACAAACAGTGACAGCAGATTACATCTTTAGCTCTCGTTACAACAACACTCTTTGTACACAACGACTGCTTACTCACTCTTGTTTACAACAACTGTTTCACGACTGACTCCTCTGGCGTGTCACCATCCTTTTTATATGTCGAGAACATTCCAGCACAAACAAGAAGAACAACCATTCTCCGTCAATCGAGATATCTCTAGAAATTTCCAGACATAAAACCCTACTTGTGGCGGCGAGTCCTTTATCTGAGATAACACTGTTTACCGCTTTTGTGATCACTCGCCACGTTATCGTTAACTGCTTATGCAAGCCGTCTTTTATCTATTTGTGCCGAAACGTTTATGCCCAGCGCCCCGACAATATTAAGTAGTTTAATGAAAGAGAAATTGGTTTAAAGTCCATAACAGACAGCATACAAATATGTTATCTTTAAAATAGAAACTGCATTCACAAATCGTTGAAATGCCATTATTTTGTATCACTGTAGCAACACTTTGTTTCCTAGAACGTATCTAATTTGAGTCATTTTGTTTTGTGTACATATGAACGATAGCTAAGTAAGCGAACTGTCCTCCAGTTCAACGTTTTAAGTTTCAGAATGTGCGATAATCATTGTGTATGTTCTTTAACTCTTGCTGAAATATTAAGCGAACTTTTCTGGCAACATCTGTGTCACTGTACATCTCAGCATATCTGTGATACTTGCTAGGTTAAGATATCTGTCGCCCGCTTGCCGTGGAGCTGGCAGCACCAAGATAGTAAGATAACCGTTTTGGCTCAGCCCTTGTTCATTCTTATTTTGTAGCTATTCTAAATGTGTACTGAGCAAAAGAAAACGCATTATTACGTCAAATTGAGCAGGTTTTGAATTAATATAGTATTTGGATTGAAGAAATACAGACAAAAGCTAATCCTGAAAGTAATTAATCATGACACAACTTACAGAAAGACAAACAATTGAAGCAGTAATGATAATCGGATGTGGTGATAGGAGGAGGACCCAACAAGAGCTTTATGTCTTGTTTAATGAAATACATCCATAACGAAGGATTACTTATTCTACGGTAAGCAAAATTTTGAAAAATTCAATGGAACTGGAAGTGTTACAAGCAAGGTAAGGTCTGGAAGGCCAAAACGAGTTAGAGATGGTAATGAAGCTCTTGTTGTTTTATTATCAGTGGAAGAAAACCCATGTTTATATACTCGCAAGCACATTTATTGAAGACAGGTTGTGAATTACGGAAATTAAGTGCAGGGTTTTTAAGGACCGACCAAGAGAACTTGAAGACTTAAAGACAAGAGTTGGGTAAGAAATGCAGGCTGAACGGACTCCGGACTCCGAACTGGTCTAGTGGACAGGACTGGCGGGATACCGGTTGTGCAAGCCTGCCTGGAGTCTTCCTCGCTCTGGGGCCTCCGGTAACCGATGCGGCCTTGTGACTGTTTCATAGCCACGGTAGCTGGGATGATGATTGTCCTGGACCGTCGGGGACTTTCTATCTAATAAAGTGTAGGAATCACGTCCTACAGTATTGTAGTGCTTCCTTGGGCTCGGCCGCCCGTCTCTTTTCACCTCATCCTCCCTCCCGGGGGTGCCTCCCATGGGGCATAGGTACAAAATACCAGTCTGCTCGAGGTATCGAATACCCTCCGAAAAATCCAACACAATTAGCCTCCTTCATTGTTAAGTTTCATCGGAAGATGAGTGAAATAACACTCAAATGACTCCTGCGTTCATAAGATCCGGGTTCGGTTCTCGTGGCCGACCTACCTGACCCATGAGTAGTTTTTTGGGGATTTTTCTGGGTCGCTAGGCGAATTCTGGGTAGGTTAATTACAACACCCGAATTTCCCTCCATTTCATCTCTATTATCATTTCACATCATCTCTCATCTGGTGGTCTCTTTCAGGGTAGAAGTGTCGGCGGGAGTCTCGGTGGTGCATGGCGGTAGGTCTGTTGCCGGCCTCAGCTCCTCTGCTGGGACCATTTCAGGACCCTCCTTAGGGGAGAGGATCCGTCCCCTTCAGCTGCCGTGGTGCGGGCGCTGCGGACCCCTAGCACTCGTGATACCTCTGACGTTACTAGAGGAACATCGGGGCGAAGATTGGAGCCCCTCCCTAATTGGGAGTTGTTCGGATAGGGTTAGATTCGAGGGGGAAGTAGTTCCCGTGGGTGATCGGATACGTCTCCGGACGGGGTTGAGGGAAGCCATATATTCCCGCGTACCAGCCAGCATATCTAGTAGAAGGTGTGCTAGATCACCAGGCGGCCCCAACGAGGTTGTTCGGTAGCCTTCCCACTTGGATTTGGCGTATCCATTTCCATCCCGTCTTGAGTTCACTGGACCAGATGTGGAGAGGGCTTGTTAGTCTCTAGGTGTTGCCCTGTGGCAAGCTCCATGGAGACGCTGGGCTCCCTTTCGGGACAGCTCGGTAAGTATCTGGTCGTCAGAGGGGGTGTCAATCTTCACTCTGTGAGGATATGCTCTGGTAGGTACCCTCGAGTTTATATACATTTTGGGACCGCCAGCCAGGGACCTTTGGGGCTCGGATCGCCAGCCTGTGACCATTAGGGCTCGGCTGCTGGGCTCGTTGCCATCCCGCTGTGGGGGCGTGTCCGTTGTCCTGGCCTGTCGGGGAAGCCTCTATCCAAATAAATTGCAGGGACCATTTCGGGGTCGCCAGTAAGAGACCTTTGGAGCTCGGATCGCCTGCCTGTAACCATTAGGGCTCGGCAGCTGGGCTCTTTGCCGTCCCGCTGTGGGGGCTGTGTCCGATGTCCTGGCCTGTCGGGGAATTCTCTATCCAATTAAACTGCAGGGACCATTTTGGGAGTGCCCGTCAGGGACCTTTGGGGCTCGGATCGCCTGCCTGTGACCGTTAGGGCTCGGCTGCTGGGCTCGTTACCGTTCCGCTGTGGGGGCTGTGTCCGTTGTCCTGGCCTGTCGGGGAATTCTCTATCCAATTAAACTGCAGGGACCATTTTGGGAGTGCCCGTCAGGGACCTTTGGAGCTCGGATAGTCTGCCTGTGTCCATTAGGGCTCGGCTGCTGGGCTCGTTGCCGTCCCGCTGTGGGGGGCGTGTCCATTGTCCTGGCCTGTCGGAGAAAGTGTCTATCCAAGTAAACTGCAGGGACTATTTCGGGAGCCCCAGTCAGGGACCTTTGGGGCTCTGATCGCCTGCCTGTGACCATTAGGGCTCGGCTGCTGGGCTCGTTGCCGTCCCGCTGTGGGGGGCGTGTCCATTGTCCTGGCCTGTCGGAGAAAGTGTCTATCCAAGTAAACTGCAGGGATTATTTCGGGAGCCCCAGTCAGGGACCTTTGGGGCTCTGATCGCCTGCCTGTGACCGTTAGGGCTCAGTTTCTGGTCTCGTTGCCGTCCTTCTGTGGGGAGCGTGTCCGTTGTCCTGGCCTGTTGCGGGAAGTAAAGTAAACTGTAGGGAACCTGCCCTCTGTACTGTCGTGGCTCCTTCATCTCATTCTTCCTCCTGGGGGAGCCCCCACTTGGGCGCATAGGAACAAAGGGCCCAGCTTGGTGGCCTACGTGTCGAATCCCCTCCATAATGAATTCTCAACGTCCATAGAGCTTATATTTCTCCGACATTCACCTATCAGGATAAGAGAAAACCCGGGATAAAGCCCTATACAGTTAATTCATCCGGATCGAGATTCGAAGTCATGATCTATTGAACGTCAGGCAGATTGGCTACCAGATACACTCAATGGCTGTCGAATCCGGAAACTTTGAATATAAACCTCAGAGTTTCGCTAATGTATGAGCGACTGGCAAATAATACATGTGAAATAAAAGAAACTTAAGTTATCTACAGCAATAGACATTGTGGTTTGAATTAAGACAATATAACTCCATATGGATCTGTAACTTTAGTTTCTAGAACATTCGACATTAAATCTGTATAAGGTTTTGTGTTCAGTTTGAAAAAGTGGTACGAGGTTATAAGCTTCTTACCAAAACAAATTAATTTAATGTCATGGCTTCTATTGAAATTTCGCTACACTTTAACGGTTTCCCTTGTGCATTTTTATTTTAGATACTTACTTTAAATAGTTAGAGAAGATGACAAATTCACGGGACCAAGCTTGCAGTTCATTCGCACCAACTTCTTAATATAGGAGTCATTAAGATGAACCTGACAGGCTAATTAGTGAACTGGGATGTAAACTTATCTCTCATCGTAACTCAGCTAGAAACATTTCTTTCGTTAGCAAAGAACCACCAAAGAGGGCCTTTGATCAGGCATATGATTATAATTATGGAAGTCATGCACAATTGGGCAAAGCGCTTTGTAAAGGATTACAAGATACTTTGAAGTATTACTGAGGTATTCTGTTTGCAGGACTTGGAGCAGTTCGTTTCAGGCTCCGATGGCTTTATCTACGTGAGCATGGGGTCCAGCGTTTCCACGAGAAGAATGCCTGAGGTTTTGCGGCACATGTTTCTCCGGGTGTTCTCGCAACTTCCTTATCAAGTCCTCTGGAAGTTCGAGGGCAACATGTCTGATGTACCAGATAATGTCAGAGTATCACGCTGGTTTCCACAGCAAGACATCTTAGGTAACTATGAACTTCTTAGTCTCTTCAGTCACTCATATTGCAGCTCAAAACAGTTGATAATTTTTTCAAAAAATCCCCATAAATATCTTCAAGTAAAGTACAGTTTTAAATGCTTGCTTACCACAAAATAAAATAGGGATGTATGTGCGCCATTGTTGCAAATTCACTGTAAAATGAATACTACATTGTTGACATTTAAAACAATAGAATTTTTTAACAATATGAGCCATTGTAAATACCTAGCATTGTAAAAACCTGTTATATTCTGATGGCAAATGAAACAGTCTTTAAAGGGAAGTAAATAATAAAGACAAATAGTTGCTCTAAAACTACCATAAGTATGTATTTATTTTGAATTTGCAAGCCTAAAATCAGTGTTCAATAAATTTAAGTTTGCTCTCAGTAGAAGTAAGAGATGAGATATATTAAGTAGTCACCACCAAAAAGCAGAAATACTGTATAACCATTTTAGAAATTTTGTAAATAGTCATTATTCACTATTTTTAAAGCTAAATATTCATAAATGCTAGAGTACAATGTATCACCCTTATTTTCTAACATAATTTCATTGAAATTTTCAAAATTTTGACTTATTTACAAATGATTGTTAAAAGAAGGCACTACGCACAAAACCCTATGACATTTTCAGGTTAATTATATCTGTAACAAAAAGATCTATTGGTTTGCATTAAAAGTATAACCTACAACGCTTTTTTTTAACTAATGGGCATGCCCCATCACATCAGCGATACTACATGCCATGTTCTTAATAACTGCTATCAGTTTGTTTTACTATACCTATACACACCCATTTATTACTATGTTTATCTTCCTTTCTTGTTCATAGTTTATTACTTGTTTATTTCTTTTCATATCACATCACTGCATCTCGTCACTATTCTCCTGTAGTCACTTTAATATTTCATTTTAATTCATCATAGATAATGCTTTGAATAAAAGTCTTGAAAGCTCTAATGTTGTTTGTGATTAACTGCTCTTTTGTCACTGGCCATTTGTAGCTATTGGATTCCATGGTTCTCTTCATTATGTCCCTTTGTTGTTTTAGTTTGCACCATCGATATATGGGATGTTCCACTGTTTGCTGTTCTTGTAGGCAGATGCAAGTCGGGTCCTGTATTATTCCAAGTCTGTGCAGGTATGATTTTGTTAATCCGTGACCAGTTATTGCTGTCAGAGCAAAATTTAAATTAATTTGTGTTCTCATTCTTTCCTTGATTGATGGAATGAAATCCTTTGTTATAATAGTCCAATTTTCTTGCCACTTTTGTGTCCCTTGTTCTTGTATTTCACTGACAACAACTGTTGTTTTTGGTTTTTTGCTGTATGCATAGTCAGTCCCATTATCAAGTGCAGCGTCCTTAGCAAGTTTATCAGCTAATTCATTACCAACAAATCCAGCATGTGCTTTGATCCAGGAAAAACGTATTATCCACTTCTGTTCTATGAAGCTTCTCAGTTTACTTTGAAGTTCTTCTATTAGATGATTATGCTTCGGATTGTTTCGGATTAGATCTAGAGTTATTTTGCTATCTGAATATGCTGCAACTATCCTGTTTTGTAGCTGTATGTTCATGTCAAGTGCTTTCAGCGTTTGAACTGAGTCCATCAATTAATTTTCAAAATGTATTATTATTAACTATTTATCATCATCATTATTATATTCACAATATAATAATAGTAATGATGATGATTTCATTAAGATAAAAGTTTTATATTCATTGTTAGGTGAGTAACAAGCATTGTTGCTAATTAATATTATTTACACCGCGTTCCAGTGGACTGTTATCATTATTTTGTGAATTATTTTGGTTATTATATGTGAATGTTTCAGTTATCTAGGACAATTACAAGTCAAGACGTATAAATCTAATAGATAACAAATAATTACATCCGAAATGAGCAGAGAGGCGTTATAGACATCTACGTTGTAAGTCAAATTAGAGTTTTGGTGATAGTCTTTGTTCTAAGGTTTATGAAGCTGCGGTGGCAGTTTCCACAAACGCGGACGATTTTGCTGACACGGAATGAAGTTTGGCAACGATGTGGTTGCAGCGTATTGGTTCTCGCCAAACGTCAGGAGGTTTGAACCGCACAATAGACTTAAGTAGCCTCTGGTTGTTATAACGACCACGGTCTCTGCTTCGACAGCTTGAAACTTGTATACTGCCGTAAGCACTTTATCTTGACGACGATGAATACGTCAGCCTCAATGCAACGATTTAGTTGACTAGAACGTTGGGAAATTAGGGTTTAATGACAATGTATTGCAAACAATTGAGATCAGCCATACCGCCTGTCGAATATGTGTAAAAGAATTATTTGAAGTAAACCTGGTGTTTTAAACATATATACATTTACTGTACAGTAAATTTTTGTCCTTATAGTTTACTTGTTATACTGAATTACACAAAGAAGGCTTTCAGCCTGTTCTGAAAACTTAAAATACACATTTTATTTCTTTTGTAAATAATTTAATAACCTAAGGCTATTGGCCATTAACATACTATAATATTTTCGGACTTTCTCAAAGGCAATTAAATTACTCATATTTATAACCAATATCTGCTATATAAACGTAATTTTATTTTGCATGCTGCTGACACAATGTATCAGTTTTTAATGATTCAGAAAAACAGATTCTTTTAAGTGTAGCTGAAAGCGACAGCACCACGACACGCAAAGTAGCTCCTGCTGGACAAATTCCGGAGGCGTTAATTTTATTTCGCAATTGACAGTGTCATTCACAAACAAAATACTCTTGTTAAACATGCATATTATTATACTGGCGCCGTCCTTAGTTCATTGTTCGATGTAAACAAAGCAAGAAAATGTATTACTTCGCTGGCAACTGTGTGTATTCTGCGGAAAGCTGAAAAAGGTCGTTGTGCTGATGCTCTGATGGAAGGAATGACAAAATTAAATGTGTGATCCTGTGATTTAGATTTTATAGGTTTAAGGTCCGGTGTTTGCCTTTCTGTAGAAATTATGTGAGATTTTTATCAAAAGAACGTGAACTCAAGGACCAATTTTAAAGGCTTCACTCACACAAACACAGTCACCTTTACCCGAAAATTGTGATGCCATCGTTCTCATTGTACGAAGGTTGTTCAATAAAGACTGTAATTTTTTTTGACAACGTATCTTTACTTATCCCCATAATTTTGATGGTCCTTCTCAAAATAGTCTCCCCTGTATGCGATGCACCTGTCCCAGCGTTTCTGCCAGTCTTCAAACACATGCTGGAAACCATTTTTGAGAGATCCTTCAAAATGGCCTCCGCAGTCTTCACCACTGCTTCTGATGATGCATAATGCCTCCAACGAAGGCGTTTCTTCAAGTTAGGGAGTGGAAAGGCCACATGGGGCTAAATCTGGACTATAGGGAGAGTGAGGGATGCACTTCACTTTATGTTTGTAAGATACTCAGTAACAACATTGGCAATATGTGGCCGCGCATTATCGTAGTGCAGCATCCAGCCTGCTTCACGGAAATGTGGGCTTTTGTACCTGATATGGACTTGCAATGTTTTCTGGACATTCCTGTAGTACTGTCCAGTTACTGATGTGCGTGCAGGTACAACATGCTCATATACCATTCCATGAATATCAAATAATAAGATAACCATAACTTTTCCAGGAAAAGCAACCACTTTTGCTTTTTTGGGGGTTGGTGATGAAGGAGATTTTCACACTGAGCTTTGCTGTTTGCTCTCAGGATCAAAATGATGTAGCCAAGTTTCATCAGCAGTGATTACGTTTGAAATAAACTCCGGATTTTCCTCTAACATCAACTTTAACTGCATGCAGACTTTCATGCGAATGTCCATTTGTTCGGGAATCAACAGTCTAGGAACCCGTCGCGTACAAACACGTCTCTTGTGTAGTGTTTCTGTCACCAACGTGTGGATGGCACCCAATGAAATGTTGAGTATTTCAGAACGTGATCTTAAGGTAATTCGTCGATCCTATCTTACAATGGCAACAGCTGTGTTGATGCTTTCTTCTCTAAGAGTGGAAACCTGAGTACCGGGTCCACCTTCATTTTAAATTGATTGTCTGCCCTTTTAAACACATACACCGTAGCTGGCAGGCAGCTGGTTCTTTCTTGATCGAAAGCAGATCCGAAGCGATGAGGAAAGATACCTGTCGGTTCATACGTAACGACTTATGTATTATCGCGTAAAGTCTGTTTAGTTAACTCATGTGCAGTCGGCCGCTGCCTCTGACGAACCCTTATAATCGTTTTACAACCCCCGACCCTTCTTCTCCTAGTCCGTTCTGCAAGGTTGCCACCTTTCTCGATACGTCATGGGTGTCGTACGAGGTTTCGTCTAAATAACTTATCTTATGTGCATTACTGCAAAACTTTCTTTGTTTTGACGATAGATAGCGCCAAGCTATAATTGTACTGGATTCCATAATAACCCTTATCTTATTTAAAATGCGGTATTTGAAACCCAGCCCGTTTAGGAGACCGCACAAAGTGCAGTGCCCATAAGGAAAATCACAAATTTCTTGCAAATGTACAACCAATTCGTCTAAGGTGGGCGCTCTCCCTTTTGCATAGAATCTATAAATTTCTCGACCAATTAAATCGCATGTGAAATTATCTACTTTAGAGAAACGTTTCCTTTTGTTTTCACACTTGATCGGCGTATTTGGTATTACTTTCATCACAATATTTCTTACTGTATTTCTGTGAATACCCAGAATTTATCATCAGGTTCACTGCACGACCCCTTACCAAGATTATTTGTCAGCACATATCTATATATGTTCAAAACAAGCGCTTGAATTTGCTTAGAAACAGTTGCCGTTATAACTTTGTTTTTTGAGGCTTTTCCAGTAATATAACTCGGGCCAGTTGTTCACACTATTGTCTTCACTTTAATTATTTTCACTTGACTGAAAGTTATCTACTACTTCATTTGCATTTACCAATGCATTTCCCTCCCACGGTCTCCACATCGTGACACACAACGAATTGCTGCACGTAATGAAACAGATCAACTGGAAGTTGGAACTTTGGCAACTGAGACTCCACGTGGAGTAAATATGCGACTGTTACTTCCAGAAAATCAGGCTTACTATTGGTCCTCAACGACAGTGTACCATTTCTGAAGTGTGGAGATAGATTTATGACGGTCATTAGTGGGCGGTAAGGTCAGTTTCTTTTGAGTCGGAACTGCACTCGCGTTGCCGTAGTTCTCTGTAGTTGCTTTAATCTATGTACCGTATACTTCCCTGGCTTTTCTCTGCCTGTGAGAAACAGGTGACCATAGAATGGCGGAAAACATGCTCGACCTAAGGCAGGATGAAGAGAGGGCTGTTCAGAATAAACCCGTAGAAATGTCTAAAATTATGTGTTTTGTTCATTATTAAGTTTCAAGTAATGTAACAGCCTGTAATAATCGTTCACAGGTCACAAGAAGTTACGTGTTTTTGTGACGCATGGCGGCTTGCAGTCGCTGTTTGAGACAGTATACCACGGAGTGCCTGTAGTGTCCATGCCTGTGTTCTGCGACCAGAATGCCAATACTGCCAAAGCCGAGGCAGAGGGTTACGCTGTTCAACTGGAACTGCAAGATATCTCCGAAGAGAAGTTGCTTCAAGCCATCAAACAAGTCATTCAGAATCCTAGGTAAGTCATAAAAGCCATGAAAATAGAACTAAGTCCCTGGGCAATTTTTTCAGTTAGGTCCAACTATGTATTATGAACATAGGGGAGGGTAGCCAACAGTGAGACACTTACAATTTTTAAATATGTGTGTAAGTTAAGAAGTGATACACTCTGGTTGTGAATAGAGGAAATAAAGTACCAGTTGGCAAACATGATTAAATCCAGAATTTTAAGGAATGTTTCTGGTCACAAGCAAAATTTTACTTTCGGGTGAGTAAAGTAAAATTTTAGGGTGTACTTAGTAGATCATATTGTTTTATTATTTCTTTATATCATTATGCATTTTGGTTTTCTTAAAAGCAGTGGTTTTCTTCTTCAGAATTAAATAAATAACGAACAGTGAGGTTGAAGTTTAAGATTATGTAAAAAATAAAAATATCTTTATGAGCACTTGGTCCACAATGAAACAGTGCTAGGTGGGGCAGGTGAGACACTACTTAAATTGAGAAATTTATTAAACTCAATCTGTGACATTAAATGACTATAATAATAAGAGTTAAATTATGAAGCCTGGGAGTCAAGTACTTACAACAGTAAGTCGCCACAATCGGCGTATCTCGGATGCGAGAGCCCCTAGTGGTTTACCGGGGAAATATATGAGTCAAACGGAGAATTTAATGTCAGGATGGCACGTTGGCCATGGTAGCTCAAAGGTTAAGAGCGACTGGACGGAAACCAGGAGATCCGTGGTTCAAATCCCGGCCATGGCATTGAATTTTTCATGTTGACTCTATCCATAAAAAATCTTAGTCTATTCACGGGTAGCGTGGAAAAATTATTAATTTCCATGAATTAACTAATATTACAATTTACAACTCTAGGCTACATTAATTTGTCTTTACCTTGTTGCTAACTTGGCTTACGAGACACCCTGGTCTTCTACTCTGCCAGATAGCTTTTAACCTCCATACCTCCTTGATTACTTAATTAGTCCCTTTCTTCCCCCTCATCTTCGTTTCTTATATTCTTTACATTTCTGGCCCATTTATCGTTTTCTTTCTGCAAGAGCTCAACAGCACTCCTTACCTTGTTTTTCTCCCTGCCCGTTAAAAATTTTATGGCTACTATTCTCTTCTCTACTTTCCACCAATTTTCTTCCCAAATCTTTTTTTCTTCACATTGCAAACTCCTCTCATTCTTCCAACCGAAATAAGTAACATTTGCGAGGATACTCTCCGTAAAACTTCAGAGAAGATGTCGGCCCTCGTAGCCATGGTCGCTAAAGCGTATGTCTAATGTTCCGCCGCGTAGAGGGTCACGTGTTCGAGTCCCGCCTTGGGCATGGGTGTTTATGTGTATATTGAATATTTGTGAAACTAGGAAAACAGATAAGAAAATAAGCGGAAATAATGAAATATTGGTTAAATAAGAAAGAAAAAAGAAATATATATCTATATTGTAACTTTGTGGGTTCGTGAAATTAAAAGTCCAATTGCTCAGACTCAAAATGTTCTTTATTTGCACCAAATTACAGTTGGAACACTTGCCGATTACACAGAACTACGTAGCGCACACAATTACCATTCACCAGTTCGTCCTTCACAGTTCCACTCTGCACTCGCAGTTATGTACACTCCTCTCATGCACGTACACAATCTTCCACTCCGTTCCCTCACTGGGCGCTCCTCACGGCTGCTTGCCAAGAACTGTACTCACTCGCCAACTGCAGCCCCTTTTTATAGGCATATCGCTGTTTCTCGAAGTCTCGCGATTCGGTGAAGCGTCCTGCAGGTTCCAGACGTCAAACAGTGGGAAAGAGATGGCTAACGATGTTTTTCCAAACATACCCCTCGTTACTGCTACAAGACAAATGTGTATGCGTGGTCGAATGCTTCCCGTCTGCTGCTAGCTGGCCGTGCCTTCCGATAATTAGGTGACAATATGTATATTTGACGAAAAAAAATGCAAATGTGTATAGATGCTGGTGAAGGACACTTCCAAATTGTGCAAATAGTGCAATGTAATCTCCCAATTGTGTATTATATTCTCCCAAAGTTGCAGGTGTGTCCTATTATTGGTTCAAAATTTATGACCTTTTGAAAGGGTTCAGCTTTATATGGATCGTGCTGTAAAATCAAGGAATATATGGATAAAAATTAAAAATAGTACTAACTTTTTGTCGATTTTATGTTCATTTGTTTTATATTTCTCAAACATCACATAGACGAAATAGTTTAAAAGATATTTTGCAATAAAATCTCTCACAAGGAGTTTCTATAGTCGTAAATATGTCAAATATACTGTATTTGGATTAAAAACACACGTTATAAGGAAACCATACAAAATATAAATTGTTTATTTCTTGACAGGATGTGAGTTTAACCCCTGCACATGTGTGAGGTGTTTTCCAGCTTCAAAATCTAGCATTTTTAAGGCTATAAGAGGCATATGAGTAATTATTCGTGAAACTGTAGCAGGGTTATTAATATCTCCTTCCTGTCGTTGTAATATTTTAGAGTTGCTAATCTGTAATTGAAGCTTGAGAAAGTAAGGTAGTGTTGCATCCCATTTACTCTAGATGTGGGATTTGTGACAAGCGAAGTGCATATAGCTCTGCCAAGCGTGGAAGTTTCTGGTTTGTTGATTATTCCAAGCTACTCAGTCATTCATTACAGTGAAAGTTTTATACTTGCAATTTCCTTAAGTTTATGGATCAAGACAGATCCCATGTTCGCTTACCAAACACGAGAAGGTAGCAAGGGAATCATAACTCCGAAACTGGAAACGCCATTTCATTATGCATATTGTACTTTACTGATTACAACGAAATATCTGCTCCATTCTGGCATTTTCAGTGTAAAACTCCCATAAATCTTGTAAACCTATTAATTTCATCAAATGATCTTCAATAAAATTATATAGATTTTGGAATCATAGTGATATGAAGACGAGACACACCCTTCAACAACTTAATCATCCTTTCATCTACTGTATTTTACAGCTATAAGTGTAATGGAACTTTATCCGGTTTAAGAAGAAATGGAGCAACAATCTTTTTTAAGAATCGAATATTGAAATGAATGAATCTAAGCTGTGCCTTGTCCTTTAATCATGAAGAACATTTCGGACGATAAACAAATGAAATGAGTTTTAAATTAACTCTGAGGATTCCTAAAATTTAAAGTTATATACATTAATGTTTTTTAAGATAGGGAACAACTTTGGAAAAAAAGCCTGATCAATGTTACTCACCCTAACAAGAATTATATCTTAGGATTTCCAGAATATAAGGCAGTCATCCCAGATACTCGACACCACAGCGTATAGTTGTCAGTTATTTACTTTGGGAATTGTTCTTTCACGCTTGTGGTTTTCAGATGTTATGCAGCAAAAAGTTTTAAAGATAGGAACAGGCTGAAGAATTCAATGCCAAAGCCGTGATTTGAAACAGGCCTCTACCGACCTCTGTCTGATGGCACCATCTGTTCAGCTAGCATGCTGACATGCAGACACGTCAGTAAATTGTCCAATTGACTGGCATTTCCCCCACTGAATCAACCGGAGCAATTATTCTTAGGTTGGTCAACTTGGAGAGGTATAAAAGTTGATATAACGTCTTTCTTTTGTTCTTACTGGAATGAATACATAACTGATTTTACAACACAATATATTGTCACCCTGGTGGTGGGCTCGGGAAGCCGATGAAAGATGATGGCCGGTCGTTACCGGAAGTGAGAGACAGTTGAGGGTAGAGTGAGAGAAAAATAAACACTTTTGAGGTTCTAGCAATTTTGTAATGTTGAACAGTGTATTTCGAGGAGAATAAAGTGTAGTTTTTGTGTTTCGTAACCTCGTTTTATTATTTCACGAACCCACAAAGTCACAACATATAAGCTGTAGCCAAGATTGGCGTTCGGGATTTCGTTGATGAAATAGCCTATGTTTTTTTTTCTCTTTTTTTCATCCATTCCATTCATCGTCCGATATTACTTAACATAGGAGGAAGTAAATTAAAAAAAAATTACCATAGGCTAGTTCATCAACGAAATCCCGAGCGCCAATCTTGGCTACAGCTTATATGTTGTGACTTTGTGGGTTCGTGAAATAATAAAACGAGGTTACGAAACACAAAAACTACACTTTATTCTCCTCGAAATACACTGTTCAACATTACAAAATTGCTAGAACCTCAAACTGTTTATTTTTCCAACAACTACATTCAACTGTCTCTCACTTCCGGTAACGATCGGCCATCATATTTCATCGGCTTCGCGAGCCTACCACCAGGGTGACAATATTCTGTGATTTTGATATTAAAATAACGCCAGACTTCCACAATTGGTGACCCACGACGTTCAAGAGTAACTACAAGTTACAATTTGTGTTCTGCAGCGAATAACTGTCGTTTACATTGACGGAAAACTCGTCAGCACAGATAATTGATGAAAGGTCACAAGTAAGCAAGATTTCAGCCAAGAGTCCTACTTTCTGGAGAAATCGGCCATATCTATGGCTCCAGCAAATTTATTCCAGCGCAGTACGATATTGCTGGAATTACGCAAGATAAAACGAAGTTTAGCTATGTCATAGGGAACTTGGATTGCGATATAATGGAGCAGGTGAGCCATATTGTCACCCAGTTATCGGAAAGCCAGAACAACGACAGCTGAGAAGGGACCAGAGGCATACGGGTCACACCCACTGATCTATCTCAGTCACTAACTGAGGGGATGATTAGGGAAGTGTCACTTGTCGCTGGCCGCCTCTTCCTCCCCGCCCCTGCCGTCTGGAACCTTCGCAGTAATTCACGGAAACTAGAGGCTTCGAGAAAACGGCGATATTCCTATAAAAAGGGCTGCAGTGAGTGAATTGAGTCAGTCAGTGCTTGACGAGCTAGTGAACGGAAGAGAAGACTGTGTACGTGCATCGGAAGAGTTTACGTAACTGTGAGCGTGCAAGTGGAACTATAACGGACGAACTGGTGAATTGTAATTGTGTGCATTACGTAGTTCTGTGTAATCGGCAAGTGTTCAACTGTAATTCGGTAGAAATAAAGAACATCTTTGAGTGGTGCAATCGTACTTTTAATTTCACGAACTCATAAAGTCACAATATGATTAGCTAACTCAACTAACCAAGGCACATTTTGCTTGTTAAAAGAAAAGCTTATTTCAAGTTTTGCTGGCAGTAAAGAACACAAATTACGTAAGTTACTAAATGAAGTTGAATAAGGAAACCAAAGCCTTCTCAACTTTTACGACAAATGAAAGATTTAGCTCATAACAGATGATATATTAAAATCTTTGTGATTCCAACGTCTCCCTTTGTCTGTACAAACTGTACTCGCAGTCAGTAGTGAAAATCTAGAAAAGCTAGCTAGTATAGCTAATAAAATCGCCAGACTTCCACAAATCAGTGTGATAATGAGAGTTATGTAACATGATAGAGAAATACGCGAATCATTTCTGTTTTTTTTTTTTTCAAATTATCCTAAAATATATCGCCTAAACTTATTTATTGCAGTTAATTTCTTGTTAGAGAAGCTGTTAATCTTTTACCTTTATTAAATTGTATCTTATATTACAATTAGGAACATTGCTTTACTAATAAAACTATGAATGTTCGCAGGTATAGAATCAGGGTAAAGGAATTATCCAGACAGCTCAGAGATCAGCCACAACATCCTCTGGACCGCGCTGTCTTCTGGGTGGAGTATGTACTTCGTCACCGAGGAGCTCCTGCCCTGCAGTCTACCGCGCGAGACCTCAGTTTCCTGGAGTATTATCTCCTGGATGTGTTTTCGTTTTGCCTAATCCTCTTATATCTCTGCTTCAAGTCTTTTGTGATTATTAGAACATTGTCTGGGAAAAATGGTGTGAATGTTATTGAACTTCACAATGGAACTGCAACAATCATTTCTGCTAATAACAATAATAATATCGTATACAGTAAAGAAGGAATGACTTTGAGGAATGGTAAACATTATGGTACTGAAAGTCCAAAATGGTTTGGCAATTCTAGAAAGTTAATAAAGGTGCACTAGTTATCCATTTACTTATATTCTTGTGTATAAATTTTCTTAAGTTAACTTTTGTATCAGACTGTTAATACGTGGAAACTGTTTAAACCCAAGGAACCTTTCCTGAAGCTCTGATCTGAAGTGCAAGATCATGGTAGCGCAAATGTGTCCATTAAAATTATTCGAGAATTCTCCAATTCATTACCGAGCGGGATGGCTCAGCCGGTTTCATCTGTGGCCCGCAATCGGCAGGTCCGGGTTCGATTTCCGTAGCCGACCTACCTGACCCGGAACTTTACGGGGGAATGCCCGGGTCGCTAAGAGAATGCTGGGTAGGTTAATTACATTCCCCGAATTTACTGTCCCTCCATTTTATCTCCATTATCATTTCATATCATCTCTCATCTGGTGGTCTCTTTCAGGGTAGAAGTGTCGCTGGATGTCTCGGCGGTGCATGGTAGGATGATATGCTCTGAGGAAAACTACTTCCTCCTCCGGTAGGTCAATTGCCGGTCTCCGCTCCTCTGCTGGAACCATTTCGGGACCGAGAGCCAGGGACCTTTGGGGCTGGGATCGCTTGTCTGGGACCTTTGGGGCTTGGATTGCCTGCCTGGGACTTTTGGGACTCGGAACGCCTTCCTGGGATCTTTGGGGCACGGATTGCCAGCCAGGGACCTTTGGAGCTCGGACCACTAGCCAGGGATCTTTGGGACCTGGATCCCCTGCCAGGGACCTTTGGGGCTTGGATTGCCTGCCTGGAACCTTTAGGGCTCGGAACGCCTACCTGAAACCTTTGGGTCTCGGACAGCCAGCCAGGAACCTTTGGGTCTCGGACCGCTAGGCAGGAACCTTTGGGGCTTGGATCGCCTGCCAGGGACTTTTAGGGCTCGGACTGCCAGCCAGGGATCTTTGGGGCTTAGATCGTCTGCCTGGGACTTTTGGGGCTCCGACCGCCAGCCAGGGACCTTTGGGGCACGGATCACCAGCCAGGGACCTTTGGGGCTCGGACCGCCTTCCTGGGATCTTTGGGGCACGGATTGCCTGTCTGGAACCTTGGGGCTTGGATCGCCTGCCTGGAACCTTTGGGGCTTGGATTGCTTGCCTGGGACCTTTGGAGCTCGGAGCGCTAGCCTGGGACCTTTGGGGCTCGGACCGCCAGCCAGTGTACCTTTGGGGCTTGGATCGCCTGCCTGGGTCTTTTGCGGCTCGGACCGCTAGCCAGGGATCTTTGAGGCTCGGATCGCCTGCCTGGGACCTTTGGGGCTTGGGCCGCCAGCCAGGGACCTTTGGGATTCGGACCGCTAGCAAGGGACTTTTGGGGCTCGGACCGCTAGCCAGGGACTTTTGGGGCTCGGATCGCCTGCCTGGGACTTTTTGGGGCTCTGATCGCCTGCCTGGGACTTTTGGAGCTCGGACCGCTAGCCAGGGACCTTTGGGGCTCGGATCGCCTGCCTGGGACTTTTTGGGGCTCTGATCGCCTGCCTGGGACTTTTGGAGCTCGGACCGCTATCAAGGGACCTTTGGGGCTCGGATCACCTGCCTGGGACTTTTGGAACTCGGACCGCTAGCAAGGGACCTTTGGGGCTCGGATCACCTGCCTGGGACTTTTGGAACTCGGACCGCTAGCAAGGGACCTTTGGGGCTCGGATCCCCTGCCTGGGACTTTTGGACCTCGGACCGCTAGCAAGGGAACTTTGGGGCTCGGATCGCCTGCCTGGGACTTTTTGGGGCTCGGACGGTCAGCCAGGGAGTTTTGGAGCTCGGACCGCCAGCCAGGTACCTTTGGGGCGCGGATCGCCTGCCTGGGACGTTTTGAGCTCGGACCGTCAGCCAGGGAGTTTTGGAGCTCGGACCGCCAGCCAGGGACCTTTGGGGCTCGGATCGCCTGTCTGTGACCATTAGGGCTCGGCTGCTAGGCTCGTTGGCTTCCCACAGTAGGAGAGCGAGTTCGTTGTCGTGGCCTGACGGGGGAAGTCTCTATCCAAGTAAACTGTAGGAACCCTGCCCTCTGTACTGTCGTGGCTCTCTGAGTCGGCCGGCCATCTGTCTCCTTCGTCTCATCCTTCCTCCCGGGGGTATCCCCACTTGGGGGCATAGGAACAGTGGGCCCAGCATGGTTCCTACGTACCAAATCCCCTCAATAATCAAATCCTTGTTCTAATCCTATCCAACCCATTAAAATACTATTATTTCTAGGTTCATGGAAGGCTGTAGAAATCGTTCCATCTTCCTGTAAACATTGCAACGAAGCGTGAGCTTGAAGGCAGCACGCCCTCTTCGTACTGCAGATTAACAATGTCTGTCGCACATTCAGTAAGAGTGTTGAAGCCAACTTCAAGTGTTCCAGAATAAAACTTTGCATCACAATCGATGAGACATGGGCAGCTGTATTTGTGTATCAACACTGAAGGCATTTATGGAGTATTGCCTAAACAGGTATCATAAATTTGGTATTCTTACTTGAGTAGAGACGAATGAAGGTTGTCAAAGCGTATTCTTTAGTACTTAGTGTTGTTACGAAGGGGTGTTGTAAAATATTAATTACCACCCTGTATCTTTTAAGTTAGAGCGATGCAAATTTTGCACTATCAGTGATCCCTCGGGGCATAATGTGACATAATCTTGGTAGTTTCAGTTATTTGAGCCTTCATTTTACAGCGTGTGTCAGGAGTGACTGAGGTGTAAGGTGGAGAATATTGGGGCTCTTAGTGTGACCAAGTTCCTGCATTTGAAGGAAAAAACTGCCCTGTAAATCCATGACGAGATGATGGCTGTTTATGGAAATAACTGCCTGTCGTATGACACTACAAGGACTTGGAAAAAGATGTTCAAACTGGTCACATGTCCCTGACAGTTGAGCCAAGAGCTGGTAGACCGTCATCTGTCACAGTGAAGAAAATGGAGTGTTTAATACTGGAAGACAGACGAGCAACCATCCAAATGATCATGAATGAGACACATCTTAATTATGGTAGTCTGTGGAAAATTATTAATAATGAACTGCACATGTCTAAGGTGTCTGCACGGTGGGTTCTATGTTTGCTAACCCCTTTCCAAAAGCAAACACGGCGTGACCTTTCAAGAACAGATGTTGATGCTGTTGGAATAAGACGATGTTTTTTTATTGTCTGGTAACCATGGATGAATCCTGGATCTATTAGTATAATCCAAAAACCGTAAGCATGGGATGGAAACATGCTGATATCCGCCTCCCAATAAGGCAAAGGTGCAAAGGTCAGCTGGGAAGGTCATGCTTTCAGTTTTCTGGGACTGTCGTGGATTCATCCTTACAGATTATCTTGCCAAGGGTCAAACCATCACTGACAGATGCTACTGTAATCTTCTGGACAAGTTACGAGCAGCTCTGATTAAGAAACGACGTGGTACGCTCTCCAAAGTTGTTCGACTTTTGGCTGACAATGCACCAGCTCAGTCATCTCAAGTTTCAGTTGACAAAACAATGGAATGTGGCTTTCAGACCTTACAGCATCACGCACCATGTGGCCTTTTCTTGTTCCTATAAATGAAGAATCCCTTGTGTGGTCAACGACTTGACAACACAAATGACGTCATTGATGAATTGGAAGAGTGGTTTAAAGCAAATTCTGCAGACTCCTTTAATCAAGGTATTCGGAAGGTTAAGAAAACGCTGGGAAAAATTTATAAATCTGGCTCACCACTACGTAGAGAAGAACTAAGAGGCACATATCAACACAAACTGTCTAACACATTTTTAAAGGTTAATAATTAAAACTCACCCCCTCTTAGAATTCACCATTTGCTAATAGTTACGCCAGCAGAAAGATAAGAGTTGAGGAAGGAACAGCTTACACTAAAGTGGCAACAGCTAGAAATGTTCAGCACTCAAAGATCTTACTTCTCTGTGGATAGTGCAGAGAGGTAAGAATAAGTAAGATTTTCTACTGCTGAAACAAACAGTACTGCTGCTACCATGAATTTTACAAATTCCAAAGATAAGTATATGGCAATCTCTTTTTCTCAGCATCAAGGCACTTTTGGTTTTATAAATTTATTTACGAAAAGTTTTGAAAATATGGATTACATTGCCCTACACTGCATTCTTGTAATGTTAGGAACGGTCCTTCTGTTAAAAATATCCTTTGATTGTTCAGAGAATCTACCCCAAGGTTTCATGACTGATATTATCCATTAAGTGTTTCAACGTAAATTTAAGGACAGTGGGACTTGTGAATGCCTCAAACAATCGAAGTTTTGTTTTATGTCATACAAAAATCTGCAAGATTTTACGAATTCAATGATATATTGAATTATAGATATTTTTAATATTCAAGCCCTTTAAATGGTGATTTAAATATGGCGTCACCATGTCCACGCCCCCTTTTAAAGGCATACATAACCATTGAAATTAAAATTGTTATGCTTGTTGTTGGTATCTCTGCTGCAGATGTGGCTGCATGTGTATTTGCAGAAGGCTCTCACAATATGGCGAATTGTTTACATTTGAATTGCATGTGGATTATAGTAGCAGTTTTGTTTACAGCTCAAATAATCGACTTTGCTGATATTTATTCAAGGTGATTTGAAGCTTTGCTTTAAATATGGGTAGAGTAAAGCGTTTTGGTTGGAGAAAGGCAGTGTTTTGTCGTAAAACCACAAAGTACAGTGACATTGAAAGTGTATCTAACCCTCCTAGTTGCAGTAAATTTTCAGCTTCTAGAAAAATAATTGTCTCACATTCAACCAGATGATAACAGCTTTTGCGTAGATAACAGTTGAGCTCAAAAGAGTTTTGTAGCTGTAGAGCTACCTTTGTTATCCAAACTGGTGCAGAAAAGTACTGAATTATGGTGCACGAATGATGTAACTTTTAGTGAATTAGCTGAAAAACCTGTCGTTTTAGTTTTTTGCATTTTCCCACAAGTTGCAATTTTACATGTTTGGGTACACATTTCTCAGAAAACACTTATGTTAAGAGGCCTGATACTTTTGGTAGGTCACAAATCATCATGTTTAATAAAATGACCGTAAAGATATTTTCAGGTAAAACATTTTGAATTTTTAAAAGTTTAAAATCTGTGCATTTTAAGCGAAAGATTAATGGTACCAAATTCAAAATTTTTTGTCTATATACTTCACTATATAAAAATTCTAACACGGTCATTTTATGCAACACTGAGTACTTTATTTCTCCTAAAAATTAGATTCTTTATGAAAACAATTATGGCGGTTATGTAACTAAATAATATTTGTTTAGAAAATTTCGTTTGTTGACGTCATTTTCGAAATCACCTGAGAAAAGTTATGAATTTATATTACATGTTTTGCTTTATCAACATATTAAGAAATAGTTGCCTGTTAGATGGTATGAATTTCATTGCCCTGTGAGAAAGCAAACACATGAATTTTGATTTTTCAAAAGTGTGTAGTGAAACGCAAGCATTGTGCTTTCCACACGTCCGTCTATCCTTAAGGAATGCGTTTTCCTTTGGATTATACAAATACCTTATTACAGCTTTCACTCCAAGAGAGAATTGTTAGAAGGCTCCGGAAGTACTTCGTCTCAAACCCTAGATTATCGGCCACCATCACTAAAGCTTTATTCGTGATATTCCCTCATCATTATATAAATCAAATCTTGATTTTCTCATCCTCTCTCAGTTAATTAGGGTTATAACACCGGGCCTGGAGAATATATTACTAACCTGACAATTATCTTAATACATATATTAAGAGAGATATAGCTTCATCAAAAGTGATATGTGCAAATTATGTTTGAATGAAGGTTTCACATTTTTAAATCTGATTCAGAAGATATCTCAACCAGAAACATAGAAGATGCCAAACATTTTTTAATGCAAAACTTTTAAAAATAAAGGAGTTACAAGTCTCCAGGGCACGTAAGCTCTAGTATTTTTATATAAGGACATAAATGCAAGAAAATCACTTCGTTAATTTTATAATTTTTTAAAATATTCCTTTGTTCTTATTGTTCCCGTAGGGGAGGAGATCCATTCCCTTCAGGTGCTCTGGTGCGAGCGCTGTGGACCCCTAGCACTCGTGGTACCTCTGACGTTATTAGAGGAGCCTCGGGCCGAACATTCGAGCAGCTACCTGATTGGGAGTTGTTCGGATTGGGTTGGACTCGAGGGGACAGTGTGTTACCGTTACCCGCGGGGAATCGGGTACATCCGGCTAGGGCTCGGCTGCCCAGAGGGGGTAGAGGGTTGCCTAAGATGTCCCAGGTAACAGCCCGCAGAGCTAGTAAAAGATGTGCTAGATCACCAGGCCTAGGCCGCTCAGAGGGTTTGGAGGGTTGCCTAAGAAATCCCGGGTTTTAGCCTGCAGAACTAGTAGGTGTGTTAGATCACCAGGCCTCGAACGCTCAGAGGGGGCAGAGGGTTGCCTAAGAAGTCCCGGGTATTAGCCTGCAGAACTAGTAGAAGGTGTGCTAGATCACCAGGCCTCGGCCGCTCGGAGGGTGTAGAGGATTTCCTAAGAAGTCCCGGTTACTAGCCTGCAGAACTAGTAGGTGTGCTAGATCACCAGGCCTCGAACGCTCTGAGGGGGCAGAGGGTTGCCTAAGAAGTCCCGGGTACTAGCCTGCAGAACTAGTAGAAGGTGTGCTAGATCACCAGGCCTCGGCCGCTCGGAGGGTGTAGAGGATTTCCTAAGGAGTCCCGGGTACTAGCCTGCAGAGCTAGTAGAAGGTGTGCTACATCACCTGGCCTCAGCCGCTCGGAGGGTGTAGAGGATTTCCTAAGAAGTCCCGGGTACTAGCCTGCAGAACTAGTAGAAGGTGTGCTAGATCACCAGGCCTCAGCCGCTCGGAGGGTGTAGAGGATTTCCTAAGAAGTCCCGGGTACTAGCCTGCAGAGCTAGTAGAAGGTGTGCTAGATCACCAGGCCTCGGCCGCTCGGAGGGTGTAGGGGATTTCCTAAGAAGTCCCGGGTACTAGCCTGCAGAACTAGTAGAAGGTGTGCTAGATCACCAGGCCTCGGCCGCTCGGAGGGTGTAGAGGATTTCCTAAGGAGTCCCGGGTACTAGCCTGCAGAGCTAGTAGAAGGTGTGCTAGATCACCAGGCCTCGGCCGCTCGGAGGGTGTAGAGGATTTCCTAAGGAGTCCCGGGTACTAGCCTGCAGAGCTAGTAGAAGGTGTGCTAGATCACCAGGCCTCGGCCGCTCGGAGGGTGTAGAGGATTGCCTAAGAAGTCCCGGGTACTAGCCTGCAGAGCTAGTAGAAGGTGTGCTAGATCACCAGGCCTCGGCCGCTCAGAGGGTGTAGAGGATTGCCTAAGAAGTCCCGGGTACTAGCCTGCAGAGCTAGTAGAAGGTGTGCTAGATCACCAGGCCTCAGCCGCTCGGAGGGTGTAGAGGATTTCCTAAGAAGTCCTGGGTACTAGCCTGCAGAGCTAGTAGAAGGTGTGCTAGATCACCAGGCCTCGGCCGCTCGGAGGGTGTAGAGGATTGCCTGAGAAGTCCCGGGTACTAGCCTGCAGAGCTAGTAGAATGTGTGCTAGATCACCAGGCCTCGGCCGCTCAGAGGGTGTAGAGGATTGCCTCAGAAGTCCCGGGTACTAGCCTGCAGAGCTAGTAGAAGGTGTGCTAGATCACCAGGCCTCGGCCGCTCAGAGGGTGTAGAGGATTGCCTAAGAAGTCCCGGGTACTAGCCTGCAGAGCTAGTAGAAGGTGTGCTAGATCACCAGGCCTGGGCCGCTCAGAGGGGGCAGAGGGTTGCCTAAGAAGTCCCGGGTACTAGCCTGCAGAGTTAGTAGAAGGTGTGCTAGATCACCAGGCCTCGGCCGCTCAGAGGGTGTAGAGGATTGCCTAAGAAGTCCCGGGTACTAGCCTGCAGATCTAGTAGAAGGTGTGCTAGATCACCAGGCCTGGGCCGCTCAGAGGGGGCAGAGGGTTGCCTAAGAAGTCCCGGGTACTAGCCTGCAGAGTTAGTAGAAGGTGTGCTAGATCACCAGGCCTCGGCCGCTCGGAGGGTGTAGAGGATTGCCTAAGAAGTCCCGGGTACTAGCCTGCAGAGTTAGTAGAAGGTGTGCTAGATCACCAGGCCTCGGCCGCTCAGAGGGTGTAGAGGATTGCCTAAGAAGTCCCGGGTACTAGTCTGCAGAGCTAGTAGGTGTGCTAGATCACCAGGCGGCCCCACCGAGGTTTTTCGATAGTCTTCCCTGCGAGGTTGACGCGCTTAAGTGGCGTATCCAATTCCATCCCGTCTTGACGTTGTTGTCGATGGGGGGAGGGGTCTTTGGTACTGCCTTATGGAAAGAGCCCCGGAGTTTTCCCGGGTAACAGAGGCCGGGGTCTTCGAACTTTAGGTAGATCTCACTGAACATTGTCATCTTACTCTAACCTGTGTGTTTCTTCCCGATTGAGGACGCTTTCCTATAAAGCTTTCTTCTTTCGGATTTTGTAATATTAATAATCTCCTTTTTGGTCTCAAAGTGATGTAATAACATTAACGCCAATTTCCTATAGTGTGGTTTTTTAAACGCTTCATTTTGTTTTTCAGGTTTCATTGATTTGTAGAAGAAGCTCCAATGAAGTTAATATCATAACATTGATCCTGCTTTTAGACCTTATGGGTATTTATTCATAAATTTATTTTATCACTTAAATTTGGAGCTCAATTTAAATTAAACACTCTAAAGTTGCAGTTTTATTATTATATTTTCATTTACCATTTTATCATAATAATTAATAAATTAGTCTGTGATTTGATGGCTGAAACATGCTCTCCTCACATGTAATTTGTTTTGATTAAATAATTCTGAGCTAGTCGTCGATAAAACACCTTACATCTGTAAAGAATTCAGAGGAATGAATGTGCAGTGTTTAACGCCCGCTTTTACTACATACGGCACCGCAGGCGATGACACTGATGATACATGAGATGAAGATGAAGCACCGGTGGAATGAGATGGCGGGGGAAACTGGAGATCCCGGAGAAAACCTGCCCCAGCGCCGTGTTGTCCACCACAAATCTCACTTTGCGGTCGCCTGGGATCGAAACCGGGCCGCCTTGGTGAGAGCCAAGCGGTCTAACCACTGAGCCACGGCGCGGCCTAGGTTTCAGAGGGAAATAATATGTGTGCTACAACTTCTTAACACTCAGCCCCCAGCGGCCGCTTCCTGCACATCCCAAAAAGTATAATACGAAGGCTGTTCAATAAAGAATGATCAAAATATTTTTGACAGCGTATCTTTACTCATCATCATAATTTTGACGGTCCTTCTCAAAATAGTCTCCCCTGAATGCGATGCACTTGTCCCAGCGTTTCTGTCGGTCTTCAAAGACATGCTGGAAACCATTTTTGAGAGATCCCTCAAAATCGCCTCCACAGCCTTCAGCACTGCTTCTGATGAAGGAAGGCATTTCTTAAATTTAAAAAATAGAAAAGTCTCATGGGGCTAAATCTGGACTATAGGAAGGGTGAGGTATGCATTTCACGTTGAGTTTTGCAAGATGTTTAGCAATAACATTGGCAGTCTGAGGCCGCGTTATCATGGTGCAGCATCCAGGCTGCTCCATGGAAATTTGGTCTTTTACGCCTTGTATGGACTTGCAATGTTTTCAGGACATCCCTGTAGTATTGCCCAGTTACTGATGTGTGTGCAGGTACAACATATTGATAAACCATTCCATGAATATCATATCATATATCATATCATATCCCAGCTGGAGCAACTTTTGCTTTTTGGGGGGTTGGTGATGTGTATGTGTATGTATGTATTTATTTCACTACAATTGGGTACTACCCGGTGGCAGAGTTAAGAATACAGATCAAATTACAAATACTAGATTTAAAACAATAACACAATAAACAATACAAACATTATATTATTTTAACTTTATTCACCTAAAACATATCTAATTAATCTCCATTTACATATTATATACCATTATAATTAAAAAGTTAAACTATAAAGCATCTAGATTTTTTCTAAATTTCTTCAGCGACAGGGCACAGCCCTGAAAGACTGCTACAGCAATTCATTCCATTCTTCAATGGTTCTATTAACAAAAGAAAATTTTCCTACGTCGGTTCTGTATCTTCTACCCTTAATTTTATACCTATGATCGTTTCTTCCATATTAATCCGGATTATCTAACCTTACACTAACGTCCACCCATGCCTTTACACCAGCATTAGCTTTGAATAATGCTACCAACCTATGCTTTTTACGCCTAATTCTTAATTCCTCCCATTTAGTCTCATATCCTTTTATAGATCCAAAATGCTTGCCTCTTTTTATGAATTTTATTGCCCTCTTCTGTATTTTTTCTAATGGATCGATTTGGTTAGCTCGATACAGGTCCCAGCATGCTACTCCATATTCCATAACCGGCCGCACTAAGGCCTTGTAGGCAATTTCCCTGGACCTAGCGCTCCCCTTTTTCAATATTCTCATTACGAAATGTAATGCCTTCCACGCATTCCTAGATGTGGAATTTACTTGTTCGTCCCATCCAGCATTACTTGCCAGGTACACTCCCAAGTATTTGCTGCTGTCCAGCTGTGGAATTTGCACCCCTCTCATATGATAGTTAACAATAATTTTGCCCTTAGTTCTACTAAAAATAATGCACTTACTTTTCTTGGCATTAATTGACATTTTGTTAGTTGCAGCCCAATCACAGATTTCATTTAAATCATCCTGAAGAGCGATGAAGGATATTTCCACACTGATCTCTGCTGTTTGCTCTCAGGATCAAAATGATGTAGCCAAGTTTCATCAGCAGTGATTACGTTTGAAACAAACACCGGATCTTCCTCTAACATCAACTTTAACTGTATGTTACCTCCATGCAGCGGTAGGCGATATTGAACATGTCTGAACTTGCCTGGTTCTCACAGGCGGGCACCAGGAGTACCAACAGCGAAACTACTGCGGCTTGTTTGTTTCACATTAAACTAACAGGATATAATAAGATTGAATTTTAGTGCGAAAATATATGACCACAA
This sequence comes from Mantis religiosa, assembly GCA_030765055.1. Taxonomy (NCBI): domain Eukaryota; kingdom Metazoa; phylum Arthropoda; class Insecta; order Mantodea; family Mantidae; genus Mantis; species Mantis religiosa. The sequence continues at coordinate 25,089,647 of CM060959.1, read as the reverse complement.
AAATTATGATGTTTCTGCACTTTACAGTCCTCGTAATAAGTAATAAATTCTGTTGTGATTTTATGGCTGAAACATGCTTTCCTCAAATGTAATAATGTTTTGATTAATTAATTTTGATCTACTTCTTGATATAACACATTATTTATGTGAAGATTTGTGAGGAAGAAAATATGTGTGCTACAACCTCCAAACATTCAGCCCAAAAAGCGTAATAGTTCAAGCATTGCTTCTGGGAAATCTAATTCTACTATATTTTTGTATTTTTAAATAGCCTTTGGCAAATAGTAAACAATTTTTAACTGTCCTTTGTGATTTCAGGAAATTTGAATTGTAGCCTTTGTGGTTAGAAAACAGAAAAAACAAAATATAAGCGATGTTCTCTAAAAGAGCTGGGGAGAGGGGGTGTGTGTGCATTTATCTGAGGTCCAAACAAATAGCTACTTTTTCCACTGCTTTTTGTATTCTTTTACACGGCTTCCACACAATTAGTCGTGTAATTACTTCCCACTCTTCCTGTTTGATCGTAATTGGCTGTTTTAAACATCGTTTTAACCCAGTTTCTCATCAGCAGTACAACGTGAGCTTGTTTTTAATGTCCTTAATCCCCTGGTGATTGGCATTGATCTTTACAACAAAAAATAAAGCGAAAAAAGTACATAAATATGCTTAAAGCATTCGAGAACTTCCACGTAAGCTAAGCTTGTGAAATTGGGAGTTCCCATAAAATATTAAAATAGCCTAAAATATCGTAAAGCAGTGCTATGGAGAAAGAAAAAACCGTTTCAAGAGTTTTATTTAATGTTTTAATTGAATGTAATGACTTAGCTTTATTAAAAGTTGCGTAATAATTTGTTGCATTATATAATCCCAGCAGAAAAGGAATTTTGAATTAATAGAAGATCGTTGGAAATATTTGGATGATGTAAAAGGGTAGATGACATCTGCTGGTTTCCGCTAGTTGGAGGGATAGTCTTTAAGTTCTAAATAATATTTAATTATTTTTATTTACTTTTATAAAATTTTGGCGTTGAAGATCTGTGGTTACCAGCTCTTCACGCCCTGTAACTCCAGTTTCGTATGTCTCCGTCTATTCTTATAAGAGATGAAGTCCCCCCACACGCATTTAGACGAAGGGAGGTGCAATATCAAGAAAACAATTTCTTTCTTAACTTTCCTTACACATTCAAGTTCTTGACATACTGTAAAACAGTGGCGGCTGGTGGGTTAAATTATTGGTGGTGCACAAATGAAACATAAAATACAGAGTAGTAATGACTCACCTATTTATACAGATTCTCTGCTCTACTCTCCTTACACCTGGCGAATCTATCGATAACTTTTGCGTTGAAGTCACTGATCTTCATAACAAAATCTGTCTCAATTGAAAGCATTGCTAATGCTGTCAATCGGTCCTGTGACATTTTGTTCCTAAGGAAAGTTTTTATTCACAAAGCGCCGGACATTCCACGAAATTCCTCTCAACTGTGGCGTTGTTGTTTAACAGAGCTCTCTTCTGAATAACCTCCATGAATTTAATTAAATTCTCCCTGTGTTCGAAAAGCAGAGCACACAGAAGCTAAGCCTGAAGGTCACGCTATAGTCGTTGCTAAGAGTAGGAGGAGCTAGGTTTATAAACCTCCATTTAAGCAATGTATAAGAAGCCACTCCCCTCTCTTCACCTTCCCGCAACCCCCTCAGAAAGCCTACATTTGGGCGAAATCTTAGGTTAACTCTGCACTGCAAACCTGCGGCTCCTACAGCTAATCACTGTTTATTTCGACTTCTGCGGTCATGGGCAGCTACAGACGATAAGCGTAATTGAAACATATTTGTATATAAAACAATGCAAACAAGTATAGCTTTAATAAGCAAACTGCACCTGTTGTATATTCAGAATAATTGGGTGTAGAGCAAACCTGCAGCCTTATTGCGGGAGCTACAAGTCACCTCGAACCGGTTACAATCTCCCTCAACTTAATCTCCGCACGCGACCAATCTTTAATTGTGAGGCGTTGAGCACAAGGGAGAGCTCAAGGTGGTCCGCTACGGGCCGGAACGCCTCAAAACATACGGTAAATATAGTACGCGGAACACGCATAGTGACTACCAGCCAAAAGGCTGAGGTTACGTATTGTACTTGCTAATTTTATTCTATGGTTTTTCTTTTTGTTTCATGGCCATACTTTAAAATAGGTGTAGTCATTAATTTATATAACTTTAAAATCCTTTATTATTTTTGTAGGTATTTATGAAATCATATAGATTCCCTCTCCCATCTCAGACTACATATGAGATGGACAAGGTGGTGGACAAATTGAATCCCGAATGAATTATATTCGGGTTCTTAGTCTCTTGCTTTTAATTTCAACAAGTGCTCTATATTCGTTCCCAACTATACGTTTTATCTTCATTCATATCATACATACAGATGTATTTTTTTATCTTGAAAAGTGCAGAACGATGCGCAGTGGTACCTGGACGAGTCCACCTCAGAACGGTTGCAACTGGAGGGGAGGGCAGGTCAGTTGCGTACCAGTTGCGAGCAACTAAACACGTGCAGAGCTACTCGGTAACACTACAGTTATTTTCAAAATGCGCTTGTCTCCTGGTTCCAAGAGAGCATTTATAAATGATGCCTCCTAGCAGCACATTAGGAAATTAAGTGATACATTTAAAAACACGAGAAGTAATAACCAATATCCATAGATTTATAAAAAAGGAACAATGGTCTGGGTCAGCTATAAAAATCTGGGGAAGGGTGTCTAAGGCAACAGTTGTATCTGAAAGCAGTTTAGGAGAGTTATTAAGGAAAGAAAAGCCATTGATGCTAGTACAACAACGTCCTTCTCTATGCCCAGTAAACAAAGATTAAGAACATGTACAAAATCTAATTTGGATGTTTTAATTCAGAAGTAGTTAGGCGAACTATGAATAACCTTTAAAGCACAGAAAAACAAAGACCAACTTTGAAGAAAGTGCTTATGAAGCTTAACAATTCTACTGACTTCCAAGGCAGTGTTTGAACATTAAGAAGAGTTCTTTTGAAGCTAGGACTATTTGAAAAAAATAAACACTAAGCGTGACAGACAAATTTTAATCGAACATCGCACCATACGTGCAAAAAGGCTTAAGTATTTACGAAATATTTGCAGATATCGAAGTGAAGTTTATATAGTTTATATGGATGAAACTTATATAAATACGGCACATACTGGACCATATGCCTGGAGTGAAATACGTTACAGGGACTCTGCAGCGATATTGAAAGGCCGACAGTTGTTTATCATGCCAAAAGCGTGGAGATTACTACCATAGTAAGAATTACAACTTAGTTTATAAGAGCTGCAGAACTGGCTTCGAGAATGAAATTTGTTTTTAGACACCTTATGCACTGCCCTCCTCTCTCGTAATCTTACGCGTGTGACGCATTGTGGCGATAGGTGCACTATCCCCACCACAGTTGCTACTCATCCCTACCGCGCAGAATTCCTGTCAAGATAAAATAATACATCAATACTCTTCTTCATTCTCATATCAGCTACGAGCTGTCCTTGATACCTTCTGTGATGCGGAGTCCACCGCCGTTCAAGGAAACCAAAAAGAAAAAAATGGAAGAACCCATAAATATTTGGGCATTTCAACGGTGAAAGAATTACAAAACAGTTGAACGATTTTTTTTCATATTATCTGAACAAACATGCGTGTGTGCTACCTATATAACATTAATATAAACTACCAAAATTAATTGAAAAAATAAAGCTTGAAGTTTTATGCTGATTTCAGAGCTCTTTATGCAAGTCTACTTTTAATATCACAGACACTCTGTAGCGAAACTCAACATCGGTTAACAAGAGGATCTGAAACAAAATCCAGCATCACCGGCCTTAAAATCCGTCGACTTAAGAAGCAAAGATCAATAAGGCTTGATAATCATGTTAAGTAGTTACGTTTCTTTGACCCTACTCACGCCATCTCCTGACCTGGCATTTAATTTACTGCTGCGGACCCTTAGCACCCGTGGTACCTCTGACGTTACTAGAGGAACCTCGGGCCGAACATCTGAGCCCCTTCTTCGGGAGTTGTTCGGATTGGGATGCTCTCGAGGGGGCAGTGGTTCCCGATACCCGTGGTAATCGGGTACGTCTAAGGACGGGGTTGAGGGAAGCCACTAATTCTCCCTGGTACTAGCCTGCAAAGCTAGTAGAAGGAGTGCTAGATCGCCAGGTGGCCCCACCGAGGTCATATCGGTAGCCTCCCCCTTTGGTGTTGGCGCGCATAAGTGGCGTATGCACTTCCATCCCGTCTTGTGTCCTAGGACCAGAAGGGGGGGGAGCTAGTTTGTAACCCAAGTCTTGCCCTATATAAAGCCCCACGGAGGACGCCAAGCGCCCTTTGGGGCAGCTCGGATACTCCCTGGTTGAAAGAGGCCCGAGTCTTGTTCCTACGGGTTCAAGACTAATGGGTGTAGAACCTCTGGAGTCAACTGTTTCATTTGTGGTTATAATATTTAATAACTATCCTGATGATGGGAGCGATGCAAACTCCCGAAACGTCGATTTCTAATCGTCTTTTCCCCTGGCTTGCTTCCGGAGAAGAAATTGAGCATTTTCGTCCCAGGGAAAGCATCAGGTCTTGTTGTTTTGTTATAACACCATGTGAAGAATGCTTCGCAACAAAGATTATAGGTCGTACACTGTTGCCACTGTTTACGCTATTCCTACTTTCATGGGAGGTTTAGGTGAAGATGGTCCAGACATTACTGAAGCCGATGCACATCATCAGAGTCGGATGATATCCTGGGTATGACATGTTGTGCACAATTCCAATTTGCAACTTGCAACAAACAAGAAACTATGTGGACTGACTTCTGACACAGCTGAAGGAAATTTGATATTTGTTTGCTTTTCGCCCTTCTAATGCTTCTTGCTGAGTGGCTGGGGGAAGCCCTGTTCCAGGGTACAGTTCGAGGTTAATTTAACAAAGTCTGAATTGTCGTTGTTGGTCGATGAGGTATATCTGTGTTGAGGATATCAGCGGAAACAAAGTGTGTCAAAATAACCATTCAATGGAAACTCCAAAACTTTAACGACGGCATATGAAAGATACAAGCATTATAGCGAGAGAGGGGGGGGGTGATGGTTAGAGAGAGAGGGGCAGAGACTACAAGTACCTGTTCAGATCTTAGCACAAATACAGAATTGCTGCTCTCTCAATAACACAAAAACTGGTTTTAGATTGTCTTATGTTTTGTATTAAAAAGCGGCGAATCACGGCCAATAACACTAGGGAACACGTTTTCTGTACCCGAAACAAAATAGGCTAATTCTTATACAAAATGACTCGCTGTTTCCAAAAATGCCTCTGAAAATGCTGTATCACGTAACGGTTTTGAGATATTCTTATTCTTTTATATAAAATTTCAGAAATGAGGTATGATAACAACTCATATTGACTTAATTTAAAATAATAGCCATTGACTCTTCTAAATACAGCTTAAAGGCAAAGTTGCTTCATAATGGCAATTTACTACCTTCAATACCTTTATTTCATGCCAAAGGAATGAAGGAGACATACGATTGCATGTCCATAATTTTAGATGCTATTAGTTATCAAAACCATGGCTGGGAAATTTGTAGTGACCTCAAGGTAGTTGCATTGCTAACGGGACTGCAGGGAGGTTTCACAAATTATTGCTGTTTTTTGTGCTTATCGGACACTAGGGCAACTGACAAGCATTTTATAGTGAAAAATGGGGGGGAAAAGGGAAGACTATACCCCGGGAGCAAGCAATGTTAAGTATGTGCCTCCAGTAGACCCAAACAAAGTTCTTCTCCACACACTTCACATAATGCTCGGGTTAATGAAGAATTTTGTTAAAGTGGAAGTGCATTTAAGTATTTAGGAAGTATCTTTTCCAAAATAAGTGAATCTAAATTGAAGGAAGGTATATTTGTCGGTCCTCAAATAAGACTACTTCTTAAAGACAGTGTTTTTGAATCAAAGCTTAAACGTGTTGAACTGGCAGCATAGAAATCATTTAAATCAGTGGTGGAAGGCTTCCTGGGCAATACCAAAGAAGAAAATTATGAAACTTTAGTCTCAGAACTATTAAGGAGCTACAAAGAAATGGGTTGCCGTATGTCACTTAAAATCCACGTTTTGCACTCTCACCTTGATAGTTTCCATACAAACCTAGGAGCTGTAGTAAGTGATGAGCAAGGTGAGCGTTTTCACCAGGACATTTCTGAGATGGAAAGACGTTACCAGGGTATCGCTGGGATACAGCCATGTTCGGAGACTATTGTTGGTTCCTCAAACGGGAGAGTAAATACAAAAAAATCAACAGTGAAACATTCTGAGATAATTCAGGTATTGGTTTTTATCATTATCTTGTGTTTATTTATTTTAATAATAATTAATAATTATGATTATTTTCAATGTTATTTGGCGATAAAATACCTATTATTTTCAATTAATCAAATATGAGTTATCACATCACATTTCTGTAAGTTTTCATAAAAAATTATGAATACCTAAAAAACGTTACGTGGTACAGCATTTTTAGGGGCATTTTTGGAATCAGCAGATCAGTTTACATAAGAATTTGCCTATTTTGTTTCGGGTATATAAAAATAATTTTTTTTTTTGTTCCCCAGTGTAATGGTAAAATACCTAATTCGTAATTCTGGATTGTTCTAAAATAAACCAAAACCCGTAAATCTCTATCAGTCCAGAAATTTCCGGAAGAATAAAAAACCAAATATTCTATCACATTCTAGAAGCGTAACTTAATCTATGCCGGCAAGTCCTTTACCTCAGTTATCTTTGCTTGCCGGCGCTTGTTTACAATAGCCGCGTTATCATTAACTACTTAGCAAGGCTCATTATTACCAAGAAACGTTATCCGCCGACTGTTTTCTTTTTTGTGCCGAAACTTTTATTCCTTTTGCCGTGACAATAGTAGTATGTTATAAAAAACTTAATTATACCGACGCCTTCCTTAGATTATTTGGAGATGTAAACAAAGTGCGAAAATGTATTGCTCCGTCGACAACTGTGATCGGAGGGAATATTCACGGCATTTTATCTCCACGTGGCAAACATGTCAGCTGTCAACAAACTTCTATGCAAAGTTTTGCTTTGCCTTTTTCGATATTTGAGTAACTTATGCGGGAGCACTTTTACGTGATCATTAAATGCAAAAGTGTGTCTAATGCATAACATTCTTTCTTCTGTTTTACGCTTAAAGTGAGGAAAGCTTACAACAGCTACCTAAATATTTTATTTCTTCACATAACCCCACCTAATTTATCAATTAAAAACTAAGACACTGGTCTTTTTGCGGAATAACAGTGCTAAATAACTGCGTGTAACCACTTAGGCAATGACTTAGAGGTTCCACTGGGATGCAACTGAAAAAAAAAAAAAAAAACCAATGGTACCTAATTGAAATTTGAAGACGGAGAATTCCTTAAAGGACTTCCACTTTCAAATTTTCCTTTGATAATTACTTCGCCACAACAATATAATTTCACATTCAACACTTACGAGGGCTGTTGAATAACAAATCATCCTAATTTTTTACAGTCATAATATTTCGCACTGAAATTCAATCTTATGTATTCTGTTACCATAATGTTAAACAAACACAACAAACACAGTGTTGTTACTCCTGGTTCACGCCTGTGAGAACCAGGAAGGTTCAGACATGTTCAGTATCGCCTACCGCTGCATTGGAGGTAACATGCAGTTAAAGTTGATGTTAGAGGAAGATCCGAAGTTTCTTGCAAACTTGGCCACATCATTTTGATCCTGAGAGCAAACAGCAGAGCTCTGTGTGGAAATATCCTTCATCAGCAACAAGGTAAAGACAAATAAATGTAAAGAATATAAGAAAGGAAGTTGAGGAGGAGGAAAGGGACTAATTAAGTAACAAGGAGGCATGTAGGTTAAAGCTACCTGACAGAGCATAAGACCAGAGTGTCATGTAAGACAAGGTAGTAGCAAGGTAAAGACAAATAAATGTAAGGAATATAAGAAAAGAAGATGAGGGTGAAGAAAGGGGCTAATTAAATAGCAAGGAGGCATGGAGGTTAATAGCTACCTGGCAGAGCAGAAGACCAGGGTGTCATGTAAGGCCAGGTAGCAACAAGGTAAAGACAAATTAATGCAAAGAATATAAGAAAGGAAGATCAGGGGGAAGGAAGGGACTAATTAAGTAACAGGGAGTCATGGATCTTAAGAGCTACCTGGCAGAGCAGAAGACCAGGGTGTCATGTAAGCCAAGGTAGCAACAAGGTAAAGACAAATAAATGTAAAGAATATAAGAAAGAAAGATGAGGGTGAAGAATGGGGCTAATTAAGTAACAGGGAGGTATGGAGGTTAAGAGATACCTGACAGAGCAGAAGACCAGCGTGTCATGTAAGCCAAAGTAGCAACAAGGTAAAGACAAATAAATTTAAAGCATATAAGAAAGGAAGATGAGGGGGAAGAATGGGAGTAATTAGGTAACAAGAAGGCATGGAGGTTAAGAGATACCTGACAGAGTAAAAGACCAGAGTGTCATGTAAGCCAAGGTAGCAACAAGGTGAAGACAAATAAATGTAGCCAAAATCTGTAAATTATAAAATTTTGGAATATGCACGATAAATCTAAACTGAAACTAAAATACACCAAAAATCTAATTAATTACTGTTTGAATTATGCATTTTCAATAATATTTAAACTTGTTTGTATATTTTGCACTGGAATTACAGCCTTTAAAAGCGATATGTGAACTATAATTTTCTTCCGCAAACGGGTCAAGATTAAGGAGCCCAAACATACATATACTTTTGTTTACATCGCCATATAAACTAAGGACGGCCCCAGAATAGATACCTACATTTAGGGTACAATTATTTCTATACTTTCCCTACTTAAAATCTTCCTATTTAGTATCCGAAAAAAAATGTACCTCCTTTGTGAAGCTGTTCTGTCACTTTTTTATTCAGTTCTACTGTAAAATTTTCGGAACATCCTCTTATAAAATTAAAACGAATATTTTCTGGCCCTAGCTTATTCACGCTAGATAAACATAGAAAATGTTTCTCTTGCATTCCGCATGCATAAAAATATCTGTACCCAAATTCTCTCTTCTCAGCGACGTGCAGTTCGTTCTCCACGCATACCATCGCTTGACACAGACCCCCGAAATAAAAGGAACTAAAACATCTGAATGTGGTATTCCTGTTTCCATACGTGCGAAAATGAAGCAATTAAAGCGCAAATATATTGGGAAATTTGTGTAATATTATAAAGAAACTTGCAGTATTACCCTCTCATTTCTTTTGCCTGGTGTTAAAACAGAAAATATATGAGCAGTAGGACGGCTACTGCAGAGTACTAAAATAAATATTGGGCTGCTGAATCTGAAAATAGCAAATATTATCTGAAATAGGATTAAAATTTCAAATGTTTTACTAAGCAATCTTGGTTTGTATTTTGGAATATGTAGGTACTATATTGTGACTTTGTGGGTTCGTTAAATGATAAAACAAGGTTACAAAACACAAAAACTACACTTTATTCTACTGGAAATACACTGCTCACCATTACATCTTGCTAGCTAAGCTGAAAACTGTTTATTTTACAAAACCTACGTTCAACTGTCTCTAACTTCCGGTAACGATCGGCCATCATTTTTTTATCGGCTTCGCGAGTCTACCACCAGGGTGACACTGCTCCCTCCTCAAGGCTGGTCGTCCCGAACAGCGCCTTCGTAGCGGGCCAGGCGATCCAGGTGTACCACCAACATCTTTCCTCGCGATGTTCCGAGGTGAAGTCGTACTCCTGCTGCCTCTGAACCCCACCTGCTGTTTGGCCTTCCGGTCACGCCGTTATATCACTTCGCTCCTCGCGGGGACAACCACGTCTTCGCTCAAGACGACCCTGCCAATTCCAAGGCGCTCTTCTGGTTGACGGAGTATAACCTCTTCTCCGTTGAGCCTCAGGACCTTCCTGCCGACGTCGACCGTCGCCTCGTGGCTCCTGAGGGCATCCAGTCCCAGAATCACCTCCTCAGCCACCTTCGCGAAGAACACCCACAGACGCACGGCACTCCATCCCAAGTTCAGCTCCGGCAGGGCCTTCTTCTCCACAGGCATTGTGTCGCCCGATGCCGTCACAAGCTCGTATGGTCGGCTCGGCTTCCTCGTCGGCAAACCCTTCGCCACGTCAGGTCTGATGATGGTCACGGCCGCCCCTGTGTCCACCAGCACGCGGCACGGCTTTCCTCTTACCCAACCGTCCGCGATGAGGCTGTCATCATACGCCGGCTGACGGCGCGCAGTGTCACTCGAGGGGATGGTGGTAATGGCGCCGACGTACCCCTCTCCACGCCGGGCCTTACTCGTATTCCGGCTGCTCTTCCTGGTGTGGGCAGTCTCTCCGCAGGTGTCCGGGCTGTCCACACACCCAACACAGGCCACTAGGTGTTCGCCGGTGTCCCTCAGCTGGTCTTCTGTCTCCGGCGTAGCGGACACCCCTCGTTCTCGACGTCGGGATAGATGCTACCTTGGCCGCCTCCATCCTTAATGCCCCTGTCAGCACCTCGTGGATGTTTTTATAATCGCCGAGCATTAGGCGCTGACGAACCTCCGTGTCCCGTACCCCATCGACAAAATTGTAGGCGGCTTCCCGGGATACGAACTCCAGTGGCAGGTCAACCAAGCCCTTGCTAGCAAGCTGCTCAATCGCCATGGCGAACTCCTGCACCGTCTCCCCCGGCTGCTGTGACCTTTCCTTTAGCTGGCTGCGGTATGCTGCGGCTAAGTGGTGGTTCCCGAAGCGATTCTCCAGGGCCTCCCAGATGTCCTTGGGCGCCGCCGTCGTCTGCACCGCGTTTAGAATTTCCGCGGCCCGTCCCTGGAGGCTGGCTATTAACTGTGTGGCCTCCTCCTCCGGTGACCATCTGTTGTGCTTGGCCAATGTGTCGAACTGGTGGCGGAAAACCTCGAATGTTGACGCGACGTCATAATTCGGAGGTTTGACGCGCGCCGATGTTGTGTCGCGTCCCGGTGCGTCATCCTTCAAATCCTTCAGTCTCCTGCCGACGACGTCCTCCACCATGGCGTTCAGGGACTTGACGCTGCTGTCGGCCTTTCCCTCCAGGTTGTTTACGCGGTTCGCGAGGTCTTCGACGTCTTCAACCATGGCGTTCAGGGACTTGGCGTTATTGTCGGCCTTTTCCTCTAGGTCATTGAAGCGGTTCGCCTGGTCCTCGACGCGCTCGTCCACTTGGCCCATCCGCTTGCCCAGCTCCGTCACGTCATCCCTCACGCCGGCCAACTGTTCCTCAAATTTGGCGGCGAGGAGCTCGTTCGCCTCCTTCATTTCCGTGGCCAGACTGTCGTTCGCTGCCTTCATTTCTGTGGTCAATTCGGTCTTTATTTCTTTCAACTCTGCGGCCAGGTTGTTATTTGCCGCTTCTGTTTTTGTTGTTAACTCGTTCATTTTCGCGGCCAAGTTGTTATTTGCCGCTTCCGACTTCGCTGTTAATTTGTTCATCTTCTGCAAAAGCATTTCCAATGCCGATTCCATGGCCATAATGTTCGGTGATGTAGTTGTCCCGCTTCCTGACACCAGTGTGACTTTGTGGGTTCGTGAAATGATAAAACAAGGTTACAAAACACAAAAACTACACTTTATTCTCCTGGAAATACACTGTTCACCATTACATCTTGCTAGCTAACCTCAAAACTGTTTATTTTACAAAAACTACGTTCAACTGTCTCTCACTTCTGGTAACGATCGGCCATCATTTTTTTATCGGCTTCGCGAGTCTACCACCAGGGTGACAATATCATTTAACATCTGTTGTACGAAGGCTGTTCAATAAAGGACGATCACAATTATTTGTTGACAACATACCTTTACGCATCCTCATAATTTTGATGGTTCTCCTCAAACTAATCTCCCCTGAAAACAATGCATTGTCCCAGCGTTTCTGCCAGTCTGCTGGAAACTATTTCTTGAAAGATCCTTCAAAATCGCCTCCGCAGCCTTCACCACTGCTTCTGATGATGAATAATGCCTCTCACAAACGCGTTTCTTCAAGTTATGGAATAGAAAAAAGTCACATGGGGATAAATTCGGACTATATGGAGGGTGAGGGATGCACTTCACGTTCACTTTTGCAAGATATTCCGCAACTACATTGGCAATATGCGGCATCCAGCCTGCTTCACAGCAATGTGGTCTTTTGCGCGTGATATGAACTTGCTATGTTTTTCAGGACATCCCTGTAGTATTGTCCATTTACTGATGTGTGTGTGTGCAGGTACAACATGCTGATAGCCCGCCTAGGTAGCCTAGATGGGAGCATGTTTGCCTCACGTTCAAGAGGTCCCGAGTTCGAATCTCGGTCTGAGTGAGTTACCTGTATAAGGTTTTTTGCGGGGTTTTCCCTTATACTTACAGACGAATATCGGGTAAAACTATGCTCCGTGGACACGGGACACATTAAGCATCATTTCAACCATTTCATTCACCGTCCGATATGACTTAACGTTGGAGGAGGTAAAATTACAGAAAAAAATCTGATAAACCTTTCCACGAATATCAAAAAATGAGATAACCATAATTTTCCCAGCAGATGCAACCACTTTTGCTTTTTGATGGGTTGGTGATGAAGGAGATTTCCACACTGAGCTTTACTGTTTGCTCTCAAAATGATGTAGCCAAGTTTCATCAGCAGCGATTACGTTTGAAAGAAACCCCGGACCTTCCTCTAACATAAACTTTAACTGCATGCAGACCTTCATGCAAATGTCCTTTTGTTCGGGAATCAACAGTCTTGGAACCCATCGCGCACAAACACGTCTCATGTGTAATGTTTCTGTCACCAACGTGTAGGTGGCAGCTAATGAAATGTTCAGTATTTCAGAAAGGGATCCTAAGGTAACTCGTTGATCCTCTCTCACAATGGCAGCAGCAGTGTTGATATTTTCTTCCGTAAGAGCAGTAACTGGAGCACCGGGCCCACCTTCCTTTGAAATTGATTGTCTCCCCTCTTTAAACATCTTAAAGCACTTTCGAACTGTGTTGTAGGTGAGAACAGACTCTCCATAGGCCTTCTGTAACAGGGCATAGGCCTCAACTGAGTTACGAAAGCAGAATTTCAAAGCCGCATATTGTTCCTCGCGTGTTACCTCCATTGCTGTGGTAGGCGATAATGAACACGTCTGAACTTACCTGGTTATCACAGGCGGGAACCAGGAGTACCAACAATGAATCTACTACGGCGTGTTTGTTTCATATTAAGCTAACAGAATATAATAAGATTAAAGTTTAGTGCTAAACATTATGTTCGTAAAAATTAGGATCATTCTTTATTGGACACCCCTCTTATTAGCAATTTTGCAGTCTTATAACAGTGGAAAGCTTTAAGTGTCTACTAGTAGATGAAGTATTAAGGAGAAAATATCCTTGAAACAAGTGCCTAATTGGTATAACCCAGAGCACGGTCCATAAGCGTTACGGTCAGCTGAAGATCGATCAAACAAACATATCTGTAACACTGTGAAACGGAATTTTAGAAATAAATGTATTCTTAAATCAATATAACTGTCACTTCACAAATCGTCACCAAATTTCCTAACAATATGTCAGCAAATCTTATCCCTTTAGTTCTTATGTGAAGTAGTATATTTTAGGGAATACTAAATTCTAAAAAGCCTTTCCCCTTTCTCAATTACACAGCCTTGTATATGTGCATTTTATAGCATTCAATCCCAAGAGGAGTGTGTCTGTGTAGTAGCGGGCCGAATTTTGAAAGTCGTCCTGTTGCCAATGAGATAAGTCGATCAATATGGGCTCGTCAAGTAAGTTTGTTGTTCAGCATTACTCCAAGGTATTTGACGGAGGTGGTAGGAGGTAGCCAGGGCATTGATTCATGCTTAATATGCAATTCGGGAGAGTTGGAGTTGCGACGTAAGCCAAAAATCTTAGCTGCGGTCTTTTGATTGTTAAGACGTATGCGCCAAGTATCGAACCATTCAACGAGGCAGTCAAGAGAGGTTTGTAGAGTGTGAATAGTTGTAGGGAGATCTGTACCGGAATGATATAAAACAGTATCATCAGCGTATAAGGCTATGGAGGTAGGGGCCAAGTCAGGAAGATCATAGGTATAGATAATAAATAAGATTGGCGCCAATATGGATCCCTGAGGAACCCCTGCTGTAATATGGCACTGAGAGGACTCCATGCCACCAATGCGAACAGTAAATGTGCGATCTGATAGAAAACTACAAATAGTAGTGAGCAGATACTGTGGAAGTCCAATGCTATACAGTTTGAAGATTAACCCCTCATACCAAACTTTATCAAAGACCTGTGCTACGTCGAGGAACAGGGCGGTTGTGTGCTTTCGTTGCTCAAAACCATGAATTACTGTTTGTGTTAAACGTAGTAGTTGGTGAGAGGTAGAATGTCTAGAACGAAATCCAAATTGGAAGGGTGGAATGATACGGTTGTCAGAGGTATATTTAAGGAGACGGCGAAGAAGAACTTTTTCAAAGAGTTTGGACAAGTTAGGCAGCAAACTTATCGGACGATAGCTGTCGGGGAGATTTTTAGGTTTATTAGGATTGTGAAACACAATGATTTGAGCCAATTTCCAGGTTTGAGGAAAAGAGCCAAGTCGAAGACAACCGTTCAGGATTGAAGACAAATGTGCTAGGGCCTTCTTTGTCAGATTTTTCAACACAATATTGGGAATAAAGTCGTGTCCCGGTGATTTCTTAAGAGGAAGAGAGCGAATTAAATGCCTAAGTTCAGCAGGACTAATGAAGGAGATTCTGCAGGGAACAGTTGGCTGGTGTCGAAAAGCGTCAAGCTGCTGTTCTATACTCGGGGTGGTAGCATGAGGTGCGTTTGGTGTGAACGTGCCTTCAAAGTGGTCTGCAAGAACTTCACATTTAGCTTTGACCTCCGTAACAAGAGTGTCAATGATACGCAGAGCTGGTATGATGGATGTTCTTTTTCGACTGATTTCATTAGCACCTATACTTGCCTTATCTAATGACTTACTTAAGGGCTTTCCTTAACTCGTGACTTGGCTAGTGACCTTTTCTCACAAAATTATCCCTCGTGGGAGTTACATTACGGATTCATTTTAATGTACGGACAAAATTTATTCCAGTTATTTAACTACTTATCTATCTTTCTAACCTTGTTCAAAGTCTTGAAACAAGCCAGTTAAAAAGACGATTGGAAATCGACGTTTTGGGAGCGTTCGTCTTTATCAGGATATTTTAACAAATGTTATAACCACTAAGTAGATACAACACAAATATAAACAAAGACAAAACACTATAAAATTTGCATTACTGAACAAAAGAGAGTTGTCAGTAAATTAAACTCCAGGTCAGGAGATGGCGTATTAATAGAAATTTAATTAGGTTAATGAAACGTAACTACTTAACTTGATTATCAAGCTGTATTGATCTGTGCTTCTTAAGTCGACGGATTTCCATTTTTAAGGCCGGTTTCCAAGAGGAGCTGAACTGAAATCCAGCATCTTGATTAAGCGTGCTCATTTCGGAGGAAATAGCCAAAGCCTCCTTAACTCTCTGCTCCCAGTAACTGTTGCATTTTGCCAAGGTGGTAGCACTGTGGTGTCATGCTTATTATTTCTGATGGTATTTTCACCTGGCTTGTTTCCCCAGAAGATATTGAACATGTTCTTTGCCAGGAAAGCTTCAGTTCTTATCGTAGTATAGATTATCTAAGTGTCGACAATTAGCATTCACGCACTTCTAATTTAAGCGAAATACTTCACGAGCAACGTCGACTATTCTGTTATCCAAAGAGAATAACATGTCATTTGAATTTCTGTTACGAAACTAATGTACAGCCTATCCACCACAAGAAGGCAAGCGGGATCCGAAGAGGAAGAGGGTTTCAACTGTTTATCTGTCTTTATATAAACGAGGCTTTGGGAGGGAATAAGTGGAGAAAAGTGTCGGGGTCCCGGGGAAGCACCCCCGTTGGTATGGGTATTAGGATGAAGGCGCCTGATGGGCACGTGCTTATGGTGGTTATGTCAGGGGGTCCAACCATGACCAGAGGCCCTGGGTGGATCGCCTGGATTAGGAGGAGGGATTGGTTGATAGGAGGCGTTTATTTGTTTTTGAGTCACTGTGCACCGTTGGTGCTTAATTTAAGCGGCTGTGGCGCGTCGGTCTCTCTGTGGTGTCAGTAAAGCGGAATACAGTGGTCGTCAGATGGTCAATACGTGCGAGTACTTCAGAAAAGTATTCGCGCAGGGTGTCGGGGTGTGTAGGAGCAGCTGCAATCTGGATCTCACACAGCTTGTGATTGAGTCGGTCTATATGTGTCCTCGTCTGTGAGTGAGAGCGGCTGATGTGGTCCTGTAAGTCGTTAATCTTCTGCCTGATGGTGTCCTGAATATTTTCTTGCAGTTGCCTGACTAGTAAAGAGGTAGTATTTGAAAGCGTACGGAAGGGGGAGGTAACTTGCTCCTGGTGAGAGATAAGGCTGTCAGTCGTTTGTTGGTGTGAGGTCACGAGTTTGTCTTTGATTTCAGTCACTCCGGCGTAAGTGGCGGCGAGTGAGTCCTCCATGTTTCCCAGGCGAAGACCAACGTCCAGGACTTCAGAGTGAAGGTTCTGAATGCAGTAGCGGCTGGTGGGTTAAATTATTGGTGGTGCACATATGAAAAATAAAATACAGAGTAGTAATGACTCACCTATTTATACAGATTCTCTGCTCTACTCTCCTTAGACCTGGCGAATCTATCGATAACTTTTGCGTTGAAGTCGCTGATCTTCATAACAAAATCTCTCTCAACTGAAAGCATTGCTAATGCTGACAATCGGTCCTGTGACATTTTGTTCCTAAGGAAAGTTTTTATTCTTTTTAAAGTTGAGAAACAACATTCTGCTTCAGCGGTAGACATTGGCATAGTTAACAGTACTCGGAGGAGTTTGACTTATTCGCTGTATGTAGCACATAAATTGTTTTCCTTATTGAAGTCCATCAAGCGCAAAGCGCCGTACATTCCACGAAATTCCTCTCGACTGTAAATTACAGTCAGTTCTCTACGAATTTTTGTTCCCATGATAAAAAGATAGAACCTTATTGTTTCTCTAAGGGAATCCTCTGGAAATGTCTCAGAAATTTTCTTGATGAAACAAAGTTTCATATGCAAATGTTGCATTACAGTCTCGTTTCTGCAGCTGATTGTACAAAATGTCCACATGTGGCATGATCTTGTAAAAGAAAGACAGCCAGAATACAAAATTATAATCTTTCAAAGTGGCCATAAACCCAGAAGCCTGACCAAGTGTGGCGTTGTTTTTTAACAGAGCTCTCTTCTGAATAACCTCCATGCATTTAATTAAATTCCTCCTATGTTCGAAAAGCAGAGCACACAGATGCTAAGCCTGAAGGTCACGCTATAGCCGTTGCTAAGAGTAGGAGGAGCTAGGTTTATAAACCTCCATTTAAGCAATGTATAAGAAGCCACTCCCATCTCTTCACCTTCCCGCAACACACTCAGAGAGCCCACATTTGGGCGAAATCTTAGGTTAACTCTTCACTGCAAACCTGCGGCTCCTACAGCTAATCACCGTTTATTTCCACTTCTGCGGTCATGGGCAGCTACAGACGATAAGCGTAATTGAAACGTGTTTGTATATAAAACAATGCAAACAAGTACAGCTTTAATGTGCAAAATGCACCTGTTGTATATTCAGAATCAGTGGGCGAAACGCAAACCTGCAACCTTATGGAGGAACCGCCCCTGCCTGAATGTCGGCGCTAGTAGCCTCTTGGTAGGCCATGGCGGGTCCGCTTGCCAGGTTCTCCTCTATGAAGTGAAGCCGGTAGTTGACTCTCTGGACTTCTTCCTTAAGACAGTCTAGTGCTGATTTCCAGTCGGCAACACCGCTGGAGTCAGCTGGTGGTGGAGTGATGTGGTCGGAGTCCTGGCGAGGGCGGGCAGGGCACTGCGCCTGTCCTGTAAAGTGGCCGTGGCAATGGTTTCGAAAATGGATCTGTTTATAACGAAATGAGTGTGTCATAACAGTGATCCATGCTACCAGATCTAAAGCTTGTTTACGTAACTGCAGTGATAGGCGTTATGTATGGTTGAGTTATGTGACAGTGTATTTTAGATGAATTTAGCAGCCTTTCATATCTGGATGGTGAGCATAAACGTCATCCGTTCAGAAAAAGTGATTACATGTTCCTCTGCCGTGCCTTCTGGTGTGACATAGACAGTGGTAACTGTACTGTATATATTAGGAGCATAATAAATAAATTTATAAGAGTTCCATGTCAGGGAGGCCTGTAGGGAATTCAGCTGTTCTTGTGGTCTTACAAGTCAGCTTGTCGCCATTTGAATTTTTTCATAGCTTATAGCATAGCAAGGGGTCACTCACAGCGACAACTGAAGCATTAACTGAATCACATGCCACTTAAACTCTTATTTAACCCCAGAGTTGGCACTCACAACCAGGAACGGAAACAGCTAAGTTAGAATGTCTATCTGCGAGGCAACAAAATAGCATATGCACTATTCCGTGATATGCGGAACTAGTAAGTCGACACTGGCAATGAAACATCTGCCGTAAGATAGTAGAATGATAACGTAATAAGGTTATGGAAAGTCATAAACATGTTTAAACATGAAGATTTGTGAGCTTGTAAAAGTGCATGTTTACGTATAGTTTTCAACATGAGCCATTGTGACGTCTGCATGAGCTTAAGGGGGGACGTATGCAAATATTCAGGATCTTACATAAATGGCCATAGCATCCGAAGTTTTCTAGTTAGAGAAGTGAAACATAGTATACTCATTTAAGAAAATAAAGTTAATATGCACAATTTTTTAAACAATTTTCCATTGCTTATTAGTAATGCTACGTATTTTTTCTTTATGCAGAAATATTTACAAACTTAAGCCCATTTTTTCAAACTTCACATATGCTATCTCTCTGAAATTTGGTATGTTATTTTAAAACACAATAAAATTAATTTGTTGGATTTAGATTTCTTATTGAAGCTGTATAGAATTAAAAAACAGTTAATCACATGCATCCTTTAAAAATTAAAATAATTTCACATATTTTGTATCATCACATTCCATCTGGAGCTTAATCTTAAATTATAGAACAAACAAAATGTTCATTGTGGCATAAGAAAGCTGTGTGCTAAATATCATCACTGTAGATGAAGTAGTTTGAGAGAAAAATGGGTTGAAATTGTAGAAAATGCAAGTTATGGGGAATAGCAATTAAAAATACGATAAGTATTATTCAGTTTGCCTTTTAATTTTAAGTCAGAACTTCCCATATCCATAGTCTGTGTCCTCACTCTGGTCTTCTTCAGCCTTTCTTTTTAAATTCCTCTTCTGTCTTGCTTCTTTTTGCATTAATTTCATAGCTCTTTCTACACCAACGATGCGAATGTTGTCGATACTCTGCAAAATTGTTTATATAAACAAACCAGGTTGATACCCTAACTGGTGCATAACTTTCTTTCTGCCACCATTCACATCATTAAACACTATTGCAATTTTCACCACTATGGAAGACACAAAATATGTTTCTGGACACCTTTTCCATATCAAACTGTTGAGGCTTTCATTTGGGTTTTGTGTCTCTCCATAGAGACATCATTTTAGCAAGTCTGGGTGTGCTAAGAATTGGTAGGTGGGCTTTATAGATTCCAAGACAGCTGAAGGAAGACTATGTGTTGCTACTATGCTACTATGCAACACTAGGTTATTTAAGTTTTTAAAGGTACATACAGACCACGTACAGTCATAATACTTTGGTGTTTGATAGCTAACACTATATACTATTTTACAAAACAATAAAAAAATTAGATTTTTTGAACATTTTCTCGGACGTCCCCCCTTAACATGAGACAAACTTCTAGTATATATTACATTTATTTCATTGTGAGTGATTCATAACGGTCAACAAAATAAATTGTGAAGGCCTAACCATGGATGTTAATGGATAAAAGATACCACATAACCAGACCTTGCACGGGGGGATCACTCAGACGGGAGAAGTTGGGATCTTCTATCGGTAAATTTCTATAAAATGTTTGGTAACACTAACTAAAACTACAATTAACTTAATAAGAATATTTACTAAATCAAATAATTACAAAGATGATCAACCGGACAACATATCTGATACAGACGGAGCATTGCGCCCAGCACGGCCAAAGGCCGGCACACAAATACCGACAGGAAGCTTTGTACATGCACCATAGAAGTAGAAGAGGTTACGTGACATGAAATCACACGCCCCACCATAGTCATAATAATTGCTTATAACGAACTATTTGAAGTAAACTTGTGATATCTATCCCTTGTTTCCACCAAGATTAATGCATACCCTTATCTTGAGAAACAAAATGTTTTAATATCAAATATTTTCAAAAATAACTTTTTTTAGAAAATTTAATTCTTCTGTTCAAACAATTTTGGAAAATATATTCAAAATAAGTTACTTTATACAAACTCTGAAGTTATTAAGTGCAATTTCCTCGGATTAATAGAACAAAATAAAAGCAGAATTAACAGCTTAAGGAAACTGAATATTACTCACTGATCTGCACTCTAAGACAGGACAAAGACAGCCTTGATTATAAAGATTATAAAGGTGAAGTTCCCAGTGCAAGACGTTAGTTCTAAAATTTAGCCAAAAGTAATAAAAAAATAATAAATCACTGTCACTTCACACACTGAATCAGTTTTGAAGAAACACTCCAAAGTTTCTTTTTCTTGAATCACTACTCACTAGTTAACTGTTTGTAGATGTCTACTGTTGATTATTAAAAAGGACCAACTTTTTTATTTTTAATTTTTTAATTTTTTTATTATTATTATCTTTTTTTTAATTTTACGTCCTCCAACGTGAAGTCATATCGGACGGTGAATGAAATGGGTGAAATAATGCCCAAATGTGTTCAGGGACCATGGAGCTTAGGAGCTACCCGACATTCGTCCGTAAGGATAAGGGAAACCCCGGAAAAAACCTTATCCAGGTAACTCACCCTGACCGAGATTCGAACTTGGGATCTCTTGAACGTGAGGCAGACATGCTACCATCTACGCCACCGAGGCTGGCCAACTAGGCTTGCTGGTCTGCACCATTACCTTCCTTTTTTTCAAAACTGTTTGAAAAAAAGAATTAAGTATTCTAAAATTTTCTGCTTTCTGAAAAAAAAAAAACTTAATATTAAAACACTTTCTTTTGCAAGATCAATGTATGCATTGATGTTGGAGGAAGCGAGGTGGAGATCTCACAAGTGACTGTTTTGTTTCATTCAAATAGTATCGTAAGTAATCCTTTGTAGTTGGTAGTGCATGTGACGTCATGTCACGTGACCTCTCCTACCTCTGATGAAGCATATACAAAACTTCATCTCTCTCTCTGGTCAAGTGCCAGCTCTGGTCAAGTACGGACCTAGGTCCACTCCCTGTAATGTAATCAGCCTTGTGGCCAATGGTGTATTTCCTATTATTATCTAAATGTCTAAAATGTCTAAATTTTAGTTTCAATACTTTGTAGTGTAACAGTACGCGCATGTTTCTTTGAGCGCTGGATTTACGGTGTGGTGCGGGGCGTTGGGAAGAAGCAAGAGCTAATGCTCTTTTGCTTCTGCAGTGTAGTCAACCTTTAAAAACACAGTTCAGCAAAATAGCGTGTAAGGTAAGCGAAGATATAACAAGTAACGTTGCATCCTCTGAAAATATTTCTTAGTTTTGCCCACGCCAGAACAATTGCATTCAAATCACAGTTATACGGAAGTAGACGAATAATAATGTGTCCCCTTTTGAGAGACATAACATCCACAAATGTTCATATAAATATAAATCATTTTCAAGTAAATGCTGATGTATTTTACCACCACACTCGTAACAAGGATAAACTGGCAATTCGAGTGCACCAAATGAGCCTTTATGAAGGAAGCTTTAACTTAGTCACAAAGGAATAATGTTATATAATAAACTTCCAATTTCACTTAAACAAGCTGCATCATTAAAACACTTTAAGAATACGGTTAAGAAATTATTACATGCACACTGTTTTTCAACTGTTAATGGATTTTTAGAACTACAGCCATATAAATGAGTACTGGGAGCGCAATACATTCACAAACCTGTAATATTTATATTATGACATTTCTTGTCGTAAATTATTCTACGCAAATACCACATGAAACCATAGAAAAGCTGCTTACTGTGTATATTGTATGTAATCAATTTGACTTTATGTATATACTGTATTTATACATTTTGACGTGTCTCATAACTTGTATATGTTGCCAAGGACGAACTAAAATTCTAATTCTAACATACGATTGTTGTAAACTGGTAAGCTAATTAACCTTGAAATTGATGAAAACGAAAAGTGGCGGACATGATAAAGCTTAGCGTATTAGCCACTAGATTTCAGTGTATAGCGCATTTCAAATTTCAAAGTTGTCATCTATATTTACGGAGTTAAACGAAACTTACCGAATGAAAACTTGGAACCCGAGCGCTCTTCTTATCACGCGCCTAGTGTAACTGAGCCGTTATACAGAAATACCAATATACCAATCTCTCCCGAGGATGGCCAGCGCTGTGGTTCAGTGGTTAGACCGCTTGGATCTCACCAAGGCGGCCCGGGTTCGATCCCAGGCGACCGCAAAGTGAGATTTGTATTGGACAACTCATTCCACCGGTGCTCCATCTTCATCTCATGTATCATCAGTGTCATCGCCTGCGGTGCCGTATGTAGTAAAAGCGGGAGTTAAACACTACACATTTCATTTCTCCTGAGGATGCCTATCTCTGATGTATTAGCCCCTGAGGTGCGACCTGGCCACGTTGTAACCTAATCCTTTAACATCCTGGCCAGGTTGTCACGATATTTTGGGATATAAAATTGACAGAGATAACCACTGTTAGAGACATGTCCATTTTTGGACCTAACTATAGTCAATTTCAAGCAACAGTCTAGTGAAAACAGATTTCGTAGTAATTTACATTGTCTGGGTAAATAGAACTGGAAGAAATAAGTGAGGAAGATGAAGGAGCATAACCTGTGAAGAGAGGAACATCAACATTTAATGAAATAAACAGAGAGAAGCTGCGGATTCTGTTAGTAGAGTGACTCTTTATTAAAGTTTCTTGAAATCCAAAAGCGCTGCAAAGGAACAAGCTACTTTACAGAAATGCAGTCTCTCTTATCCTTTTGGCCATTTCTAGGTAGTTACCTCATGCAGTATAACCACCTTATCAGCAGTCTTATTAAAAGGATGGCTTATACTCAAAAAGTGATAACACAGAACTGAAACGGGAAGAGGAAATAATTCCAAGAAGGACACGTTTGGTTAAGACGAGGATGTATATTCCCTTGGGGTCTCTTTTATATCCGCACTTACCTCAGCATTACTTACCCACGACAAAGGATTTTATTACGTACGAAAAAGTCCGACAAGGAACATCACGTAATCAAAAGGCACACGGCAGGCATATCTTCACTAAATGTTTCCCACAAAACAGAGACTACTGCACTGTACATCTGCTTCAGCTGACATGTAAAAACATTTTAACTCACAATACAGTGTTTCGCGGTATATAAACATTACTACACGCCCCTGTAATACCTACGCACACGCAACTGGGATCGATGCAGCGAATCATAGTGATGTCTCCTGTATGCGTCATACCTCCAGCAGAGTGGGTGTAAAATACGTAATTACTTCATTCATTACATCACAGCAGAAATTATCTGCTTTTTGTTGTCCAAACCTACGCATTTAACTTTATTTTATTTTATACAAAGAAGCTCCCACTGCACATTAAAAACTAGGAAATGATTTTAAACATACCTGCAAAAATGTCTAGTCATCATTAAGGGTATGTATGACTGAAATTTTCAAATTCTGAACTAATAATGCTAGCTTTTTCAAATTTACACAATAGGTGTAGTATAATGTAAACATGTTACAACCTAACTTTAAACCATTGTTCTCCAGCAGTTTAGAAATTATGATAAATTTTATATGTGTTTGTTACGTCACTAAAAAAGTCCCTTGCGACAAAATATTTTGAATTTTGGTCTAATATTTTAACCCTATGTTCATAATACACATAATTTTTGAAATTGCTCTGGCTTTTTCTGTGTCTCCTTTAGTTTAGGTCACAACAATTTTTTAATTTACAAATATTCTTTTTTGTCTAAAAAACTGTAAGTTCTGTGTTTGAAAATTAAAAATATATGCTTATATACATTTCACAATAAAACCTAGGGCAATTTCCATTCCTCATGATATTCTGAACCTGTGTAGGAAATTTCATGAATGTAGTACAAAAACTGCATCGCAAGGAGCATTTTACAGGAAGAGAAATGCTGAAAATATGAACATTGAGAAAACAGCGATTGAAGATTTGATTGCATAACTCACCATAAAATCCACCAGGCTGATAGGTTGGACCCTCAGATTTCTTTTTCCTCTCCTCTGTTGCTGCTTTTTCCACCCTTTTCTTCTTTATTGTTGCTTTTCTTCTGCACAACTTCACTTCTTGCTTTGCAGGATACGAGTCTGATCTCGCTGCACTGAAGTTTTCCTTGCTGAGTCTACTACACTTTCACCTCTGATATTTTGCTGCAGCTCCAATGACTTAAGACTACCCATGTTAAACTCACTGATGCTTTTAATAACAGCAAGATGTAATTTTTGTTTTGATATGAAAACTTCCTTTGGGCACTTATTCCATATGACATGATGCAAAGATTCATTGGCATTCTGTGTTTTTCCTGTTTTGCACCTCTCTAGTAATGTTGTAGAAGCCAGCCTCTGATATATTGGCAACATTTTAGGAACTATTTTGTCTGAAAGCCTTATTTTTCTTTTCTTGAATTGAAAATTTAAGAACGGAAAACAGACAAAGAATGTAGATGTAGGCAAAAGAGGGCGTGACTCTGACAGAGTTTAAAGGCCACCGACATTTAAATAAGCATTTAAAAATGGCGTTCGGAGGCAAATTATGCATTTTTCACATTCGGGAATGTCTAAATTATTTTATAGAATTAAAATAAAAAAGTCGTTATTTTCACGATTTTCATGAAATTTCAGTCATACATACCCTTAAGCAAAACCTTTGAATATAAGTACATGTCTGCTTTAAGTTTTTCACACACGATATGGTCATCTTAATACAAATAACACTGGTCGACAAGGTTTTTTCCATAAGAGATCTGAATAGTGAATCTAGTGGCATTTTCCATCCTGAATTCAGATATGTAGTCAGAATTTTCCCATCAGGCATAGTTTTTCTGTACAAGCTACTTTTCAAAATATGATATTAGCGTTTTCTTTGACCTGTCATAGGAACCGTTACGTCATATGTAGCCAATTTACTCAAGCTGTATTATTGAAGTTATTTGCAACGTCATGCTGAAGCGCAATAAAACATGAATGTGCAGGTTTATTGTTGTTCATTGTTGTTGTTTAGACATGTTCAGACCTGTTTGGCATTGTGATGTATCAGTATTGAGCTGACTGTGAGATTGTTGAGTAGTGAAATATTTCCTTCCTTTCTGTTTAGAAGTGTATTGTGCATGTTTTGCATGTTGCATTTCTGTGCTTTATTTTTTCATCATGCCAAGTAATTGTGTAAATCATGCAGATAATTTCGGCTATATTTGTGGTGAGCTGACCTTCAAGTCTCAGAGGCGAAATTTGACCCCACTTGTAAAGAAGTGTTATAAACTTTACTTTGGCTGTCAAGTTGGTGATTTTGATAAGAGCTGGGCACCAAATACATGCTGTGTTTCGTGGGTTAGACTGCTGACTGGGTGGAAAAATGGTACACATCATATGCCATTTGCAATTCCCATTATTTGGAGGGAACCGAAGGATCATTTAACTGACTGTTATTTTTGTTTGACAAATATTAAAGGAATCACATCTAAAACAAAATATACTATTAAGTATCCGAACTGGTTCTGACCTGACTGAAACTCCAAATGATTCAGATGAAAATAAAAATGATCTTACATATGAAGTCAGTAGCTGTTCATCAGAACCATACTTTCCCAATCAGCAAGACCTTAGTGACCTGATTCACGATTTAAATCTGTAAGAATTAGTAGATATCGTAGGCGCCATAGTGTTTTCAAAGTATACTTCTCTGAAGAAAATGGTATTGGGTTTTGTAATAATATTTGTTCAGTTGTGGAAACTCTTGGGCTTCAACACCCACGAGATGAGTGGCGACTGTTCATAGACTTCTCTAAAGTAAGTTTGAAGGCGGTGCTGCTACATATTGGCAATAAACTTTCATCAATACCGGTAGCGCATAAGGTTTTGGATGTAATAGCGTATGCTGATGACATAGTCATAATGATGGACGGACAGAGCAGACTAGAGCTAGAAAATAAAGCAAGAGAAGTTACAAATACATTATCAAATTGGTGTTTCAGAACAAAACTAAAAATTGCACCAAACAAGTCAAATTATGTGCTTTTTAAGGGAAATTTAAAGCGGGATCCTACAGTGAAGATAAATAATCAGAACATTAAACGGGAAAAAGAGATGAGATATTTGGGTATCATGATAGATGAAAAATTTCATTTCAGAAAACACACGGAGTATATTAGGCAGAAAACAGAGAAAATAATGCTTAAGCTAGCAAGAATAACCAATTTAAATTTTGTACTTCCATTGCGTAACATACAGATATATCATAACACCATTTTTGCTTCAATTATGACTTATGCGGCAGCAGTTTGGGCAGAAAGGATGGATGATGTACAAATAAGAAGATTGTTGAGAAGAACGCAAAGAAAAGTATTATTACGTCTGACAGGAGCTGTAAAAACAACACCAACTATGGCATTGCTAGTAACAACGGCCATTTGGCCGATTGATTTATTAATAAGATTGAAGGGCGCAAAATTTTGGGCGAAAAAAGGAAACTTAGAAAAAGTTTATAATATAACTGGAGTCAGAACAAACAAATCTTGGGTGATTAAAAATAGTTTAAAAGATAAATGGCAAAAAGAATGGACAGACAGTCTAGAAGGTAGAAGAGTGTTTGAAATTTTTCAGAACGTCAAAGAGAGACTAAAATTGAATTTTATTCAACCAACAAAGGGATTTATACATTATATAACTGGACACGGACCTTATAAGACCTATTGGAAGAAAATCAATAAAACTGAAAATGATATATGTGAATTATGTAACAAACAAGATAATCCTGAACATGTAGTATTTGAATGTGGAAGATATGCAATTCACCAACAAGAAGAGAGGCATGCGCTAGCAGGATATATCGTATATGACATAATTCGAGATCAACAATTGGTAAATAAATTACAAGTTTTGACTAACTTTGTAAGTAAGAAAGCATGGGAGGTAAAAATATTCAAAGGAGAAAGAGTTGATAATAGGCGAAGAATAGTACAAGATCCAAGAAGGAGTTCTAGAATACAAAATAGGATAAGACGGGAAGAATTATTGAATAATCTAACAATGGAGTTGACTGCATGGGCGGCGGAGGGAGAGAGTGATGGCAGAGGCCATGGTGGACTACAGAATTAGTAGATTTAGATATAGATTTAGGAAATAAGGATTTTGTAATTTTTATAGTTGTTTTCTTTTGTTTTTTGCTTTTTTGTGTTTATTTCTGTTATTTTATTTCATTTTATTTTTGTAGAGTAGTTTTCTGAGAGATTTGTATAATTATAACATTTGTAAGGATTTTATGGAAAAATAAAGAGAAAATTTGGATATATGCCCCGGTATAGTTGTCTAGGTGCCGGGGTAGAATATTCAGATTTTATTTATTTATTTATTTATTTATTTATTTATTTATTTATTTATTTATTTATTTATTTATTTATTTATTTATTTATTTATTTATTTATTTATTTATTTATTTATTTATTTATTTATTTATTTATTTATTTATTTATTTATTTATTTATTTATTTATTTATTTATTTATTTATTTATTTATTTATTTATTTATTTATTTATTTATTTATTTATTTATTTATTTATTTATTTATTTATTTATTTATTTATTTATTTATTTATTTATTTATTTATTTATTTATTTATTTATTTATTTATTTATTTATTTATTTATTTATTTATTTATTTATTTATTTATTTATTTATTTATTTATTTATTTATTTATTTATTTATTTATTTATTTATTTATTTGTCGCTGATATGAAAGAGATACATGAAAATATGAAACTAGTTATAGAGAAAATACAATATGGAAAGTATGAACGGAATATCTGTGGTGATTTAAAGGTCATTGCTTTATTGCTTGGTTTGCAAGTTGGGTTCACCAAATTTTGCTGTTTTTTTGTGCGAGTGGGACTGCAGAGGTAAGAAGTCTCACTACGTTAGACAGTCATGGCCAAAACGTGAATCTCTTATCCCTGACCAGAAAAATGTGGCATATGTCCCTTTAGTGAAGCATGAAAAAATATTTTTACCTCCCTTGCATATTAAGTTAGGAGTTATGAAAAATTTTGTCAAAGCTATGGATAAACTTTCTGATGGATTCTTGTACTTGAAATCGAAATTCCCCAAAGTCAGTGATGCTAAATTGAAAGAAGGGGTTATTATAGGTCCACAAATCTGATCATTAGTGACTGATGAACATTTCGAGGTACTGTCAAATCCAGTGGAGAAAGCAGCCTGGCAGTCTTTGAAAAGTTTGTGTTGCAATTTTCTTCGAAACCATAAAGCAGAAAACTATCGTGACATAGTGGCTGATCTTCTGCATTCTTATAAAGCTATGTGATGCAACATGTATTTAAAAATTCACTTCTTGGACTCTCACTTGGACTTCTTCCCCGAAAACCTTGGAGCTGTCAGCGATGAACACGGTGAGCGTTTTCATCAGCACATTTCTACAATAGAGAAGAGGTACCAAGGCAAGTGGAGTTCCAATATGCTGGCTGACTACTTTTGGACTAAAATGAGAGACGTTCCAGATGCAATATACCCGAAAATCACTATCTACCTCCTTCTAGTAAGTCAGAATCAGTAGTTATAATTTTGAGTTAGATAGCTAGTTATGAATTTTTTGAAATATTATAAAAATTCAAATGAATATCACACAAAACTCCTGCCCTATGGGGAAAAACTGTAATTATATTTGAATTCAGCACGAAAATTAATTTTAGAATCTGTTATTTTAATTCTTGTGAAAGAAAAAGTTAAATTTTGTCGACCAGTGTTATTTATGCTGCAACAGTTACCTTGTATTTATTTCTTAGTAAATACACAGCAAGTGTTACAAAATTAAGATTCTAAATGCGTTATCTTGATTTCAAATCAAACTTTGTTCTATTTGGTTGGTATATAACACAGGGCAACAAAAAAATTTTTGAATGTTGCCTCGAGCATTTCATGAGGCAATTCCTACTAATTTTTGATTGAGAAAAACAAATATGACAATGAAAAGCTTTTATTAGCTCCAGTTTCTATGATATACACAAGTGGAAGTATTACATATTAACAGATTGAGAGAAAAGGATACATTTTCATAACAATGAAAGTGCATTTGAGCCCGCATCGGTACTTGATGGTAGCATGTCTGCCTCACGTTTAAGAGGTCCCGAGTTCGAATCTCGGTCAGTGTGGGTTACTTGGATAAGGTTTTCCATGGTTTTCCCTTATCCTAAAAGACGAATGTCAGGTAACTGTAAGCACCATGAAACCTAGATCCATTTGAGCATCATTTCGCCCATTTCTTTAATCGTCCGATATGTCTTAAAAAGTTGTTTTGCAGTTTAAAACAATTAAGCGTTTCTATAGCTACCGTTTATTATTTATCTCTTTAAAGGAAGCTAGTTAGACTACTTTTAACAATGACTGCAGAAGTGATTAAGAAAATCTTTTGTCACATTTTTTGCATGAATTATATCCTAATATCAGAGAAAGATTAAAATTAAAAGAGATACAACCCAAAAGAGGAGGAATACACCATTTTAGTGGACCCGTGTGAAACCTATTTAAAAATATTGAGAGTCAGGATGATGATATATGCTACATATCTGAAAGAACAGATTCCCCTGAACACGCCATGTTTGAATGCGCAAAATACGAGGAGGACTTGAAACAATAAAGGGGGTCACTGCAAGGAAAGCAAATATGGGACATCATCGGGAACGTACAAGACTACAAAATACTGGAAGAAATGCCAGAAATAATGTCAGGGAAAGTACTGGAAAAATACAATCAGCAACAAGAGCGGGAGGTAAAACGGAGAGAGCGATGGTAAACAGGATCAATTATAATGGGAACAACACTAAGAAGGTCGAAAAGATTAAGGCAAAGAAAACCCAGAATTACAACGCAAGAAGAGGAGGTAGAGGATCAACAAGAAGAGAGGGATCAATTGGAACAACAAATAACACCGGACAGGATAAATCAAAGAAGGCAGTATTGGACATCAATAATGTCACCTAATTATCGGAAGGCACGGCCAGCTAGCAGCTGGGTGGGCAACAGGAGGCATTCAGGGACTTGACGCTGCTGTCGGCCTTTCTTTCCAGATTGCTTACGCGGTTCGCAAGGTCTTCGACGTCTTCCACCATGGCGTTCAGGGACTTGGCGCTACTGTCGGCCTTTTCCTTTAGGTCATTGAAGCGGTTCGCCAGGTCTTCGATGCGCTCGTCCACTGGTCCCATCCGCTTGCCCAGCTCCGTCACGTTATCCCTCACGTCGGCCAACTGTTCTTCAAATTTGGTGGCGAGAGCCTCGTTCGCCACCTTCATTTCCGTGATCAGTTCGGCCATCTTTGCGGTCATTGTCGTGGCCAAGTTGTTGTTTGTAGCTTCCGTCTTCGTTGTTAATTCGTTTATCTTCGCGCCCAAGTTGTTATTTGCCGTCTCCATCATTTATAAAATCTGTGCCTCTATCCCTGTTACTGACACCAGTTGTGACTTTGTGGGTTCATGAAATTAAAAGTCCAGTTGTTCAAACTCAAGATGTTCTTTATTTCCACCGAATTACAGTTGGAACACTTGCCGATTACATAGAATTACGTAGCGCACACAATTACAATTCACCAGTTCGTCTGTCACAGGTCCACTCCACACTCACAATTACATACAACTCCTCTGATAGACGAACACAGTCTTCCAGTCCGTTCGCTAGTACGGCGCTACTCACGGCTGGTCGCCAAGAACTGAACTCACCTCCAGCCCGGCGCGCCGCTTTTATAAAACCGACTGACCTATCTAGAAGGTTTCGGGTTAGATGAAATATCCCGACTGTTCCAGACGTCAGGGGGAGAGGCAAGAGGCGGCCAGCGACCTGTGACACTTTCCGCACCATCCGCTTCAGTGAACGCCACAAGCTAAATGGGTAGGCGTCCGCTGAATGCCTCCTGTCGCCCACCCAGCTGCTAGCAGGCCGTGCCTTCCGATAATTAGGTGACAATATGGAGAATGGGAACTGGTTCCAACACGATAACGGAGGCAGATTTAGAGTAGGTCGACTAATGTGGACTTATGACATGGACTGAGGACCAATCCCTCGTCAGATAAAGTGGCTACACTATAACTCCAGTAGAGTGGATTTGGACATTAGATCATGCTAACAATTGTAACGGGAATATATTTGTTCTCCACTCGCAGCAGATAGGAAGCACGCCAACTTTTTGGAAGATCCAGGTCGAGTTTTGATTAAATAAGGGTCATGAGATCTTTTCTCAGGTGTGGATGCGGATTTTTGATGACAGAAATTAAATTTATATGATTCCGATTTCGTAATATATTATTTAATTGTATAATATGAGCTACTATTCACTCATTTCTATTACAAATATCGAATAACAATTTTTGAACGTTATTAACTTTCCTTTACAATTATAGTCACCGCAACATCTTTCATCGTTGTGAAACAAGACTCAAGATTATAACACTTTTTTCAAGATTATTGATTTTCTTGTCACTATAGATACTTCCGCTTTATTTTGTGATTGGCCGATCCACTGGTACGTAACCACATCACGTCATACCACGTCACGCCACTACTACTTCGGCCAATCACACAACTACATACATTTTTATATATTTAAATTATTAAATACATTTACATAACCAGCCCTTATAAATTTATAAACCTTTCATACCTCAAACACAACCAAAAAATACTGTTACACAATCGATAGTCCGATGGAATATTAGACTTAGACGTAGTAGGCATTATAGTGTAATTCGTATTGTGATAGAAAATTTGTGAAGCTACTGATTTCCAGTAGCCATAGGTTTGAGTAAGTATAGGATAGTTTAGGATATAGGGGAAGAAGGGGCAGGACAGAGTACTTAATATTTGTACATCTATGTTTCACATTTGACCATATATAAATTGTGTTTTGGTAATGTAAATGTTTTTATTCTTGCATAGTTACCTGAAAAAACATAAATTAAATAGACACTCGCAACAAATGGGAGTAGCTATCACGTCAAAAACAAAATTAGTACATTTTCCCCGTTTTGCCCCATAGGTGGAGCAGTAAGAGGTATTATTTCTTTGATCAGTTTTTGATCAGATTTTTAGTTCACTTCTCACAATATGCACAAATATGTACAGCATCTTCCTCATCATTTTCGACACCTGCACAAGAATTATGAGCCAACTGCAGGCAGCATGGATTTCTAACCCACCCTCCTTTTGAATAATGGTGACCGTAAAGACAGTCATCTTCCACGTATTTTGCCACTTCTTTCCTGTTAGCAGCAGACAAATGACTTCTGGAACGTTTAGTCACAGGAGGGTGAGGACATCTAAGCCTACCTTTCGATGATTCCTTTTGTTTCACTTTCTGGCAGAGCAAGACGCCTTCTTACAGGTCTTTTATTCATTTTTTCGTGTTCCGCATTCAATAGCGCTTCTTTATAAGGGGATTGTGCCGGCATTGTGCTTTCCCCCTGTTTTACCAAACTCTCTTGTTATTCTGATCTACCTTTGGAATAGGTGTGAAATTTTCTGGTCTGGAACTCTGGAAACTACTGCCGCTTAGCAACACAGTGTTTTGTCTGCCCATAGGTGAACCAGAGACAACGGACATCTCAGAAGTTAAAGGATTAAGATCATCAGGAGCTGCAGAAGAAAGCTCTATCTGTCGTTTTGAACGGTAAGAAATCAGCATCATCAAACACATTCATGTTCACGGGGCATATTCATGTTTTTCGAAACCCATTGACTGCCGTGCACATTGTTGAGCCTCGCCTATAACTGACACCAAACAATGGTGCAACCTGAAGCAGTGTCACGGATTATCCTAGTTCTAATCCAGGAGCGAATTTCATCCTAATAATATTTGATTAGTGGTTTCATGAAAGAAACACCTAGGGGCTGCAGCCTGTGATTATATTTTGAAAAACTTAATCAGGATTACCTCGTTTCTTCTTAACGTAGCGTTCAAGAGTTGTTTGAGGCACTTGAAATTGACTAGCTGCCCATTTGTACCCCATTGAACCATCAAGAACAGCAATCACAGCCCCCTCCATTGAGACTAAAGATCACTCCTGCCTCTGTGACTTCTTTATGTAATTACGTACTATTCCGAAATCACATGAAACATGAGTAGTCAATCATATGAATAACACACAAGGAGTTTTATACCAGATTCTGTTCTGGCAGCCAACTGAAGTGTACAAGTAGCTGTGATTGAGATGACGTAGTTTTGACAGATTCCCGTAGATTGTGCCACCTACTAGAGAGAAAACACGTATTCCCCGTTCTGCTTCACTACACCGATATGCCCCATGTTCCTCTATCTGCACAGACTAGGCAATCTAAATGAAATAGATAAAGAAGGTTAGAAAATAAACAAAATTTGGGCACATTTGTGCTGTGGTATAGCCTCTAGTTGCCAGGGCAGAAGATGAGCATATTTTGTTTTAATTTTTTTATTTCTTTTTTGTCACGTTTATTAAATCGTGCGTGAATGTAATCGTATTGGTCATTTCATTTTGTACAGTTGTACCATTCTGACGTTGTTAAATATTTCTTATTTTCATTGTTAATATCTTCCTATTATTCCCACATAATTATACAAGAATATCCTTTCAGAAGCAGGCAACAATGACTAATGAACCTAACAGTGTTTTGCTGTTCTGCCTGAGGACCGCTAATTCATCGATTACTGCCAGAACATTTAACAGGAGGTTCTCAAAGGCATGTTACACCAATTTTAATTACTGCTCTTCATGGAGTGAGTAGTCTCTTGTATCCTCTTTGGCAAGTTATCTCATAGGGAATGTTTGAGAACTAGCAAGCACAACAGGTAGTCATTATCAAATTACAAGCTGCAAGAACAGCAATTTATGCGTACATCAATGTTCTCAGAAGTTAATTGCAGTTTATCTTCTCTAATACGCAAGTACAGTAGCTAAAAATGTTTGTATTTTAATAAAAAATTCAACATATACGAGAGTTTTCATTGGAGAATGGTCATAATTTTTTACGGTCATAATTTTTCGCACTAAAATTCGATCTTTATATATTCTGTTAGCCTAATGCGAAACAAACACTCTGTAGTAGTTTTATTGTTGGTAATCCTGTTTCCCGCCTGTGAGATCCAGGCAAGTTCAGACATGTTCAGTATCACCTACCGCTGCAATAGAGGTAACACGCGAGGAACAATATGCTGCTTTGAAGTTCTGTTTTCGTCTCAACAAATCTACATCTGAGACCTGTACAATGTTACAGGATGACTATGTGGAGTCTGTTCTTCCCTACAGCACAGCTCGAAGGTGGTTTAAAATGTTTAAAGAGGGGAGACAATCAATTTCAAAGGAAGGTGGACCCGCTGCTCCAGTTACTGCTCTTACGGAAGAAAACATACACATCAGTAACTGGACAATACTACAGGGATGTCCTGAAAATATTGCAAGTCCATAGCAGGCGCAAAAGACCACATTTCCGTGAAGCGGGCTGGATGCTGCACCACGATAATGCACGGTCATATATTGCCAATGCTGTTTCTGAATATCTTGCAAAAATCAACGTGAAGTGCATCCCTCACCCTCCCTATATTTCGGATTTTGCCCCATGTGACTTTTTTCCGTTCTCTAACTTGAAGAAACGCCTTCGTGGGAGGCATTATCCATCATCAGAAGCAGTGGTGAAGTTTGCGGAGGCGATTTTGAAGTATCTCTAAAAAAATTGTTTCCAGCATCTCTTTGAGGACTGGCAGAAACGCTAGGACAAGTGCATTGCATCCATGGGAGACTATTTTAAGAAGGACCATCAAAATTATGAGGATGACTTAAGGTACGTTCTAAAGAAAAAAAAAAAAGAAAAAAAAGTGATCATTCTTTATTGAGCAGCCCTCGTATATTCTAAAGAAATACGCGTTTTCGATCCCTTTGGATAGAAAACAGCCCTTTAGAGAGATATTTGCGTATATACGTATGCATGTGTGTGTGCGTTTGTGTGTGTGTGTGTGAGTGAGTTTTCTTTCTGTTAGTAACGCAACCCTGAAATATATCTTTAGTAAAATACGAAAATTTTGATTTAGATTGCGCATCTTTTAGAATGCAATATGATGATTTTTAAATAAAATTTACTTATAAACATCTGAAGGACTATTATTTGAGTAAATTATCTCAAAATTTGATTAAACGAGGATTTCTTTTAGATAACTCCATGAGAAATTACATCCATATTTGTAGTTTTCTGGGAATAACCTCTTAAAGACTTACCGTTTTGAGTGACTTTTATAAAACTGTTAAACCGTAAAGAACTATGCTACTAACAAAACAAAAAAAAAAAAAAAAAAAAAAAAAAAAATCCTGTCACAATTTCCGAAAACTTATGATGCAATTAACAATTTAGATTATATTCCTTGCTATTAGGTTTTTCTCAAATGTGAAGTAATTCTGTTTACTTTCTTATATTTACTTAGCAAGAGTTATTCCACGCACAATTCCATATCAAGAAATATACGGTATAAGACAACATGAATAAAATACAGCATATCTTGAGAAAGCTCTGATGTGTGTGTGTGTGTGTGTGTGTGTGTGTGTGTGTGTGTGTGTGTGTGTGTGTGTGTGTGTGTTTATAATCCTTTATTAATCCACATGTTATAATACGTTAGCAATATTACATGTCATGGTTTTCTTTGTTTCCAAATTAAATGTTCATATTAACAGATTGGTTATGTCCGCATAATCACTGAATATTTAAGAATTAATACACTTATTTACACTTCTGTTTAGTTATTCTTCTCCTTCTAGATTGATTTTGTTGACATATTCACTGAATTACTTTACATACTCAATCAAATTCAAAGGAAGGTGAACCCGGTGCTCCAGTTACTGATTTTACGGAAGAAAACATCAACACTGCTGCCATTTTGAGAGAGGATCGACGAATTACCTTAAGATCACTTTCTGAAATACTGAACATTTCATTGGGTGCCACTCACACGTTGGTGACTGAAACATTACACATGAGACGTGTTTGTGCGCGATGGCTGCCAAGACTGTCGATTCCGGAAAAAAATGACATTCGCATGCAGGTCTGCAGGAAGTTAAAGTTGATGTTAGAGGAAGATCCGGAGTTTCTTTCATACGTAATCAGTGCTGATGACACCTGGCTACATCATTTTGATCCTGAGAGCAAACACCAAAACTCAGTGTGGAAATATCCTTCATCACCAACCCCAAGAAAAAAGCAAAAGTGGTTGCTTCTGCTGGGAAAGTTATGGTCATCTCATTCTTTGATCCTTATGGACTCGTTTATTAGCTTGCTGTACCTGCAGACACATCAGTAACTGGACAATACTACAGGGATGTTCTGAAAACATTGCAGGTCCATATCAGGCGCAAAAGACCACATTTCCGTGAAGCAGGCTGGATGCTGCACCACGATAGTGCGCGACCGCATATTACCAATGATGTTGCTGAATATCTTGCAAAAAATAAACGTGAAGTATATCCCTTACTCTCCCTATAGTACGGATTTAACCCCCTGTGATCTTTTTCTATTCCCTAACTTACAGAAATTCCTACTGGTAGGCATTATCCATCATCAGACGCAGTGGTGAAGGTTGTGGAGGCAATTTTGAAGTATTTCTCCAAAAATGGTTTCCATTATGTCTTTGAAGACTGACAGAAACGCTGGAACAAGTGCATCGCATTCAGGTGAGACTATTTTAAGGAGCATCAAAATTTTGAGGATGAGTAAAGGTACGTTGTCAAAAAATGTGATTATAGTTTATTGAACAGCCCTCGTAATTAACCTGAGCAGCATTCGCCTAGCGACCCGGGAATGCCCCCGAAAAATCCCCGTGGATCATATAGGACGGTCACGGGAATTGAACGCGAGCCCCCCGAATGCGGGGCCGCGCCGTTGCTCAGTGATTAGACAGCTTGGTTCTCGCCAAGGCGGCCCGGGTTCGATCCCAGGCGACTGCAAAATGAGATTTGTGGTGGACAACACGGCACTGGGGCGAGGTTTTCTCCGGGACCTCCGGTTTCACCCGCCATCTCATTCCACCGGTGCTCCATCTTCATCTCATGTATCATCAGTGTCACCGCCTGCGATGCCGTATGTAGTAAAAGCGGGCGTTAAACACTACACATACGCACACGAATGCGGGGCATGGAGGAAACGTCCTGAGCCGTCCTGCTTGGTCATCTCTAGAACATGTTTCTTATATTTTGTGTTTCAAAAATGACTAACGATTTTATTTAAAAATGTGATACTTTTGAGGTATAAGTGCTTGTGACGAATATACCATCTATCTTGAATTTTGTGTAATGCCTCCAGAAGTTCTCTTCTTTAAAGTGAACACTGAAGATCCTGGGGTAGCTATATGCTAGTTATTTTACAGAAATCCTTAGTGCCCTTCATGTAATAGCAATTTCTAGAGGAGTATCTTCTGAATGACGTTTGAATAACTGGTAAATCAGGAAGGAGAGGATATTCTTGAATGAAATAAGAATGTAGGTCTCCTTAAATCACTCAATTTATGTCAAATGCATTTTTGACGAAGTTAAACATTAGATTTCCTCCTTGGAAATGTATAACAAACAATTTCAGGAACTGTTTATCTTGATAAATATGGAATAAATGTTGTCATCCTTTAAGACTAGTGTAGTGTAAAACTCCCATTGCATGAATCACTAGGCGAGTAAAAACGTCATTGAAACATGTGAAATGTGTGTAATGTAATACCTTTAGCAAATGTTACGATTCAATAATCAAGCAAGTGACTTTTGAAGTATAAATTTATAAATCGAAGCATCATTTTAAAACACAATAATGCTTTTCATCGTCAATTACAATAATAAAGAAATATGTGAGTGGCTGGAATCTAATTAGTAGGGCACGGAAGTTTCTGAACTAAAAGTTCTCTAAAAATGAGCTATAAAATGCCCTTAAAATATAAAAGAATGCCCACAAAATGTACAAAAATGTCCTAACAAAGATTAACAATTTCTTTCATAATAATAAATTAATAACTGTCACAAAAATAACGAATATTGTTCGAATAACCACATTTTAAGATTAACTTTCTTAGTAAATAATGCAATTATTGATACTAAATAATAGATAAATTCAAAATTCGTCAGATCAGTTTCAGTTTTGTAAAATATGAAATTAGCCATTAGCCAAATCATACCTTAATTAGCGTTGGTCATCTCCAAGTTATCAAAAGTAAAGGAACAGCGGTTGTGAGCTGAACCTGCTTTAGACTTTAAGAAACTTCACTCCACTTTCACAGACGTTATAGGTGCATATTAAAAACAAAAACACATTATGTCACTGCCTGTTAAATCCTGTCCTAAAGTATCAGTTCTGAAGATTTTTCCTCAGAGATATTTTCAATCTCTTGGCCAGCAGTTTATATGGCAACCACTTCTCTCGCTATCTGAAGTGCCACAGTGCAGTTCACCATGTATCCCACCGTGTTAAAATTGGTTCCGGGGGCAAAGCTATATTAGGGGCTTATAGAGGGGCTAATACATATTTTGAGTTGGAGCCTTCGAAAATATTTTCTTTACTGTGTAAGTTAATGTATCTACCTCTGGAAATGTTGATGTGACCTGTTCCGCCATGATGGATTCAATGAAAAGCATGGGCCAAACATACTGTGAAATACTTGGATCGATTTTGCCGCCTTTACCATGTAAGGCGCCGCGTCTGTTAGTAAGAGGAGCACGTTGTCATGCTGTATTCCACAAGGCCACAATAAACACATGGATTTATCGAACAGTTTGCATATCTGGCAGTGGTTAACAGCTTC
This sequence comes from Mantis religiosa, assembly GCA_030765055.1. NCBI lineage: Eukaryota > Metazoa > Arthropoda > Insecta > Mantodea > Mantidae > Mantis > Mantis religiosa. The sequence continues at coordinate 25,050,323 of CM060959.1, read as the reverse complement.
CATAACCACTGATGTAAGAAGAAACACTTGTCCGACACTTGTAACTTCTAGCGTACCATTGGCCACATAACGTCCCTCTGAATCGGTTGCCTCATCATTTGATTACATCATTTTCTCTCCCATTCACGTATTCGGTTTAACGTGTCTTCATAACATTTTTGTAGGTAACGTTTACGCAAAGTTGATCATTTGGATTTGTATGACCAGTGTGACGTTCAATAAAATCTCGTAATTTGGAATTAATTTTCCTAGCGGAGCAGTTGCACTAGCGAACACTTCACATAATTGTTTATAAAAGGAAGATGACTTGTTACTTGTCGAAGCCGTTTCTTTTAACAGTAACGGAGACGCTTGTCTTCTTTTTCTCATTTTGAAGAGCTCTCAGATGTTTTTCTGTGATTGGAATCCACACGTATTGCATGATCTAATCGGCGATTGCTCGAAATGATGCGTCATACATTCACCAGCACTGTTAGGACGTTGACCTGTGTTAAGTACATATTTACCACACTTACAAAGTTAATATTTCATATAAAATATGTAAATGAACTTTTAATCACAGATTATTTTAAAATGCCCGAAAAAGCCCATGGGTCAGGGTCAGATCCGCCATGGGAATCGAACCCGGGCCTCCCAAATGTGGGTTATAGATGAAAATGTGTTATAAATTTGTGAAAAAGAAAGAAAATGACGGGAAAATGCATTTAAATGTTAAATTATGACTTTATTATAATAATGTGGAAAAATGCAGTTTGATGACCTATAAAAACCATGTATATCTAACGTATTTGTTTGTTTGCAATTAAATTCCAATAAACATCGTCTATGACTACTCATAAAAAATGACTTTTCATCATAATCCGGGCTCTAGTTATTAGTATAAGTTAGTATATGTTGCGTATTTACACGAAAGTTTTATTTACGCATGCGCCTTTTCATTGAGCCTTGAACGCAACATAGGATGACAACTCTCCGTCTCCCACCCGAGTATTCACCTTCCAGTTAAACTTTCCCAAACGCCCACGCACTAGCCTCCATTTGTCCCCTCGCTGCCACCCACTAGACACCGAAAAAATAAACGAATTTGCTGTTATGATAGCAAACGGAAGAACGAAACAATTACATAACCACCCACTGTACTATTATTTCACACAAAAAGTTAGTTCCTTTTTTACAGTAGATATTCCTTTATTTTTGTTTGTATATGTCGACTATATTTCTATCCATTTATTTCCCTTTAGTGTACCATTATTCCCAGTGAGCCACCCACCTACTATTTCCCAGCAGCAATTATTCCCTCATACACCCCTTCTTGCTGTACCTCCCAGGTACCACAAAAGGACACTTACTGTTGCACATTTCGTCCCACATATTCCCTTACAATCACCCAATTTCCACCCACGTAAACTCTACCTACAGTCACTAACGGACATTCCACCCACTTAACCCCTTACCTCCCTTTCTCCCCCACCTCCTTCTCACGTATTCCCCAGGTAAAATCACTGTTAAACTTTGTACACACTTAACCAATTATTCACCTTTTGCACCCACGTAAACTGTACCCAAAATCACTACCAAATATCCCACCCACTCAACCCCTTACCTCCCATTCTCACCCAACTTCTGCTCTCCTACTCCCCCCTGCAATCACTACTAAAGATTCTACCCACTTATCCGCTTACTACGGTATTTCACCGAGTTTTCACCCACGTAAACCCTACCTAAAATCACTGCCAAATATTCCACCCACATAACCAATTACGTCCCTTTCTCACCCACCTGTTTCTCACGTATTCCCCACCTACAATCACTGCTAATCTTTCTACCTACTTATCCCCTTATTTCCCTTATTCACCGAGCTTTCACACACGTAAATCCCACCTAACATCACTACCAAATATTCCACCTTCTTGAACTATTACCTCTCATTCTCACCCACCTTCTTATCACCTACTCCCCTTGCAATGACTACTAAAGATTCTACCCACTTATCCCCTTATTTCCTTTATTCACCCAGCTTCCATCCACATAAACCTTACCTAACATCACTACCAAATATTCCACCCACCTAACCCCTTACCTCCCTTTCTCACCCATCTTCTTCTGATCTATTACACACCTACAATCACTACCAAAGATTCCGCCCACTTATCCCCTTATTCCCCTTAGTGACCCAGCTTACACCCACGTAAACCCTACCTAAAATCACTACCAAATATCCCACCCACTTAACCCCTTACCTTCCATTGTCACCCATCTTCTGCTGATGTATTCCACACCTACAATCACTACCAAATATTCCACCCACTTATCGCCATATAACCCTTATTAACCCAGCTTACACCCACGTAAACCCTACCTAAAATCACTACCAAATGCTCCACCTACTTAATCCCTTACCTCCCATTCTCACACAACTTCTACTCACGTACTCCCACCTGCAATGACAACTAAATATTCTACCCACTTATCCCCTTATTTCCCTTATTTACCAGCTTCCACCCACGTAAACCCCACCTAAAATCACTACCAAATATTCCACCCACTTAACCACTTACCTCCCATTCTCATCCACCTCCTCACGTACTCCCCACTGCAATGACTACTAAAGATTCTACCAACTTATCCCCTTATTCCCCCTATTTAACCAGCTTCCACCCACTTAAGGCCTACCTTACATCACTACCAAATATTCCACACAGATGACCTCTTCCCTCCCATTCTCATCCACCTCCTGACGTACTCCCCCCTGTAACGACTACTAAAGATTATATCCATTTATCTCCTTATTCCACTTATTCATCCGGCTTCCACCCACGTAAAACGTACCTAAAATCACTACCAAATATTCCAACCTTACCTCCCATCGTCACCCACCTTATTCTCACGTATTCCCCACCTAAAATCATTACTAATCTTCCTACCCCCTATCCCCTCACTCCCCTTACTCACCCAGCTACCACCCACGTAAACCCTACCCACAGTCACCACCAAACCCTCCACCCACTTAACCCCTTGACTCCCATTCTCACCCACTTTCCACTCATGTATTCCCACCTACATTCACCCACTGATTACCTCACTACCTCACGCTCATCCACCAACTCCTACCTGTAGTCACTATCAATTTTTCCACCCACTTATCCCCTCACTCCCAACTTACACTAACATAACCCTCTCCTACAAATACTACTAAGCATTCCACCTTATTGTCTCACCCCCTCTCACCTTTCACTAACGTACGCCTACCTAACTTTCATTCAGTATTTCTTCTTTGTAATCAGTGCCAGATGCTCCAAGCAATTTAAACCCTTACTCCTACATATTCACCCAAGTTACCACCCACAAATACGGTTAATATGCCACCCAGTTACAACCTTTGTACCCTCACACTCACCCAACTCCCATCCATATCTGTACTAAGTGATAGCCACACTCCCTGACATTCACACCCCTAGTTAAAGTTTCTCCCACACACAACCCATCTGTCATTCCAATCTCTCAAAATCACCCATAGTCTACCTAATACTATTACACGTCAGCCATTTATCGTCCAGTACCTCTCGTTTAGCCATATTACACTAATTTATCACCTCATTCCGTACTACCCACATTGCACCCATTCATATAGTGTTAATAATCATTTGCCTATTTGTGAACTCAGCTTCTGACCTTAACCATATTTCAGCGCCTTTTCCCGAATTTGTGAAAGCTATGTGTACCAGATGGAGAAAATTTAACACTTCGTCATGACAGTATGAAGGAGAAGTGCATAAAAATGGAAAATGTAGAAAAAATATAACATGCAACAAGGTGTCATGCAGCTCTCCACAGCATGTTTTTTTTCCATTCTTTTCTCTTTAAGAGAAAATCTGCTTAAGAGATTGGTGAGAAAATATATTTATGTGCCTGAACCTTTCACCTCACATTCTTTTATGTCTCATATTTATTATTCACTAACTCTTGCAACATAGATTTGTGAGTCGATGAATGAATGTACAAATGAGCCGTGCTTCTACAGATCTGGGAATTTTCCGACCTTTGTCTTCTCAGGATAAAAGGAACATCATTTCTGACAGTAATCTGCAAAGGATCTACCCAAAAGACCGAAGACACCGACCTCCTTCTAACCAGGAACGATGGAATCACCGGGGCCCTTTCTATAGGGCAAAACCTTGAGCCTAAACACCAACTCCTCATTGACAACAACGTCAAGCCATGATGGAAGTGGATACGCCACTTATGATTATCAATCCCGCAGCGAAGGCTGCAGAAAACATCGGTAGGGCCGCCTGGTGATCTAGCACACCTTCTACTGGCTATGCAGGCTAATACCCAGGACTTATTAGGCAACACTCTGCACCCTCCAAGCGGCCGAGGCCTGACCGGAGGTTCCCGATCTCCTGCGGGTGTCGGGAACACACTGTCCCCTCGAGTACAACCCAATCTGGACAACTCCCTCACGGTAGGGTCTCGGTACTTCGGCCCGAGGTTCCTCTAGTGACGTCAGAAGTATCACAAGTGCTAAGGTTACGCAGCGCCCGCACCGCGGCAGCTGAAGGGAATGAATACCCTTCCCAGACAATTCAATTCATGGCAGTGGATCTACTCCCATTAGTCCTGAACCCGTAGGACAAAGACCCGGGCCTCTTTCAACCAAGGATTATCCGAACTGTCGCAAAGGGCGCCAGCTGTTATCCGTGGGGCTTTCCATAGGACAAGACCTGAGTTACTAACAAGCACCCCATCTCGTCCAAAGACACAACACGGGATGGAAGTGGATACGCCACTTACGCGCGCCAAAGCCAATAGATGAAGGCTACCGATATGACCCTGGTGGTACCACCTGGCGATCTAGCACACCTTCTAATAGCTCTGCAGGCTAGTACCCGGGAATATTAATGGCTTCCCTCAACCCCGTCCGGAGACGTACCCGATCTTCCACGGGTATCGGGAACCACTGCGCCCTCGAGGCCATCCCAATCCCAACCACTCCCAAAGGGAGCAGCTTGAATGCTCGGCCCGAAGTTCCTCTAGTAACGTCAGAGGTACCACGAGTGCTAAGGGTCCGCAGTGCCCGCACCACGGCAGCTGAAGGGGACGGATCCCCTCCCCTACGGGACCCCTCCTAAGACAGTTGACTCCAGAGGTTCTACTCCCATTAGTCCTGGACCCGTAGGACAAAGACCCGGGCCTCCTTCAACCAGGGAGTATCCGAGCTGTACCAAAGTGCGCTCGGCATCCTCTGTGGGACTTTCCATAGGACAAGATCTGAGTTACTATCAAGCCCCGCCCCCCCCCCCATGGTCCAAGGACACAAGACGAGATGGAAGTGGATACGCCATTTACGCGCGCCAAAACAAATAGGTGAAGGCTACCGATATGACCTCGGTTGGGCCGCCTGGTGATCTAGGACACATTCTACTAGCTTTGCAGGCTAGTACCCGGGAATATTGATGGCCTTGCTAATCCCCGTCCAGAGACGTACCCGATCTCCCACGGGTGTAGGGTACCACCGCCCCCTCGATTCCAACCCAATCCGAACAACTCCCAGAGGGAAGTGCTCGAATGTTCGGCTCGAAGTTCCTCTAGTGACGTCAGAGGTACCACGAGTGCTAGGGGTCCGCGGCGCCCACACCACGGCAGCTGAGGGGGACGAATCCCCTCCCCTACGCCCCTCCTCAGAAATTAATTTGACTGAGGTGTGAAGTGGGACCTTCTGGTTTAAAAGTGTTCTAAGGTACATTAAAAGGGCTCATAATGAAATACCGCTGTTTAAGTTGGTTATGACAGATGCAGCTCCTGCCGCTTCTAGCGTGAGCTGGTGTACTTTTCCAGCTTCCTAGGCGCTGATTTGGTGGGAAAATTTTACTTGGCCGAACTGCCAAAGGGTAACATTACGCACTATATATCCTCACTGGCAGGGTACCTCTTTATATTTAACGTACTCCAATGTCAGTTTCAACGGACGAAAAACGAAGTGATACTCAAAATAGCCCAGGGTCCATAGAGCTTAGACTCACCCAACATTCATATTTCAGTTATCTAGATAATTCACTCTGACTAATATTCAACTTGGGAACTATTGGATTTGAAACAAACACGCTAACTCCACACTACAGCGTACCCCTAAGGAAATGAATTTCGATTTCAAATTTCTGATGAAAACTCTGACGTAACTGTCAGTTTTACAACAAATTCAAACAATGTCTTTCCCTAGAAGGCTCAATTATGTCATATTGGTGTAGAGTTTTCTTGTCCACTAGTCTTAAAAAGCAGTTTCTTAGTTGGACGGTTAATGAATTGGATGAAATGATGCTTAAATAAGTCCAGGGTCCATGGAGCTTAGAGTTACCCGACATTAATCTTGAAGGACAAGGGAAAACCCCGGAAAAGCCTTATCCAGGTAACTCACCCTGACCGAGATTCGAACTCGGGACCTCTTGAACGTGAGGCAGACATGCTACCATCTACGCTACCGAGGCGGGCAATCTTCTGGTTTAGACTACCTGGAATCTGAAGTTTCTTAGTGATTGTATCTAAACCGATCCTTCGTTTCACATCGATTATAATTTTGTTCATTATATAGCTTTTGTGTCTGGATTGTTTTTCAGGTACTGGAAAACTTTGAATTCGTAAGGTTCTCAGTTAGATCTCTGGTTGACGCTCAGACTACAACTTTTGCCTTGGCTTTTTTCTGATCAGCAAGGCTTCCACTTATTACCCATTACCTATCTTATTATCTATATTTCTGCCTCATATCACAGGATGACTCCGAGGCTGTGTTTCAGTCGACGGTGCGTAGTTTGTATTGAGGCTTGCAATTTGGAACCTTTGGGCTCCGTTACAGAATTGCTACTCCACTGCCGATAAGTAAATACCACGGTTTTCGCTGGAGTGAGTCTCTTAGCCACCATCCAATGGTTTAGGAGATAGCCGCAACCACTTCTGAATTGGAGATAAAGAGTAGCTCTTAGGGCATTCCATTCATCTCTGTCGCTTACGTTGTCCCATACCTTCCTGCACTTGTTTCTTCTCATCAGTTCCTCTGGGCGTGTACCCACAAAAGATGCTATTCCGTGTCCTCCACTTCTAGAGAACTGAAATTGTTTGGGTGAATTCAAATGTTGGGTACATGAAGGTGCATAACTTATGTAGAAACATTCATTATCTTGAGTAATGGGTTAATTCGGGGCATATGCTATTCACTGACCACATATATGAACATAAAAGCATACATTCTTTACAACACGGACTAACTACCCTGGAGTATGTACAGTCCGTGCATGGAAACTTTCCGATGTTTTTGGTACCTTTTTGGTGTGTTACTTTATACACTGTTGTCACAGCAATTTCACCATCCGTGTTCTACACCGGTTCTGATTGTGCCAATCTCTAACTGGTTTATGTCAAAGTCCAATAACACAAGCAATGACTGACAAACAAGCGGCGTAGCCATAGTGGGTGGTTGTCTGTTCTTCCCTACACCATAACACGAAGGTGGTTTAAAATGTTTAAAGAGGGGAGACAATAAATTTCAAAGGAAGATGGACCCGGTACTCCAGTTGCTGCTCTTACGGAAGGAAATATCAACACTGCTGCTGGACTTGTGAGAGAGGATCGAAGAATTACCTTATGATCACTTTTTAAAATACTGAACACTTCATTGGATGCTACCAACACTGGTGAGAGAAACATTACACATGAGACGTGTTTGTGCATGATGGGTTCCAAGACTGTTGCTTCCCGAGCAAAACGACATTTGCATGCAGGTTTATATGCAGTTAAAGTTGATGTTACAGGAAGTTCCGGAGTTTCGTTCAAACGTAATTACTGCTGATAAAACTTGGCTACATCATTTTGATCCTGAGAGCAAGCAGAAGTGCTCAGTGTGGAAATCTCCTTCATCACCAACCCCCCCAAAAGCAAAAGTGGCTGCTTCTGCTGGGAAAGTTATGGCCATCTCATTCTTTGATATTCATGGAATGGTTTATCAGCATGTTGTACCTGCACACACGTCAATAACTGGACAATACTACAGAGATGTTCTTAAAACTTTGCAAGTCTATATCAGTCGCAAAAGACCACATCCGTGGCTGGATGCTGCATCACGATAATGCGTGGCCGCATATTGCCAGTGTTGTTGCTGAATATCTGGCAAAAATCAACGTGAAGTACATCCCTCACCCTCCCTATAGACCAGATTTAGCCCCATGTAACTTTTTTCTATTCTCTTACTTGATGAAACGCCTTCGTGAGAGGCATTATCCATCATAAGAAGCAGTGGCGAAGGCTGCGGAGGCGATTTTGAAGGATCTCTTACAAATGGTTTCCAGCATGTCTTTGAAGACTGGCTGAAACGCTGGGACAAGTACATCGCATTCAGGGGAGATTATTTTGAGAAGTGTCATCAAAATTATGAGGTTGAATAAAGGAACGTTGTCAAAATAAAAAATAAATAGATAAATAAAAAATTGTGATCATTCTTTATTGAGCAGGGCTCGTATGTTTCAATGTTCCTTAAACTGTCTGTGCTTCTGGTTCACCTCCACCGTCGCGAAACAAAGTACAGGCGCACGCCTTCCTATCGCTGACAGGGGTTTGAACTGCGGTCGTGGTGCCATTTCACCTTAACAGCTGTTCCATATATCGGAAAGTTTCCGTGCACCGGAATGTACATATAATATAATTCAAGGAATCTGAGTTGTAAGATTTAACACTGTAAAACGCAGCTGCCTTCCACGCAGATTCGGAACAAAAGGAGAAAGTCGTCTGAAATAGAATTTAACGCAAACGTGGAATGAACAGCATATCGTATGTGACAGCAGGCTGTGTTGACACAAAGCTTTTCAGAAGTGGATAAACTTAGTAGAAGATTAACAACGTTAGTAGGAGACTTTCACTGCGAGGAAGTAATTTCTAGAACACACATAGAGATGGCAGGGATTCCAAAGAGTATTAAACTTTGCCTCTTAAACCAGTAACAGCGGAACATCGCATGCATTACTGGTGAAAACGCTGTAAATGTGACGTAAACTTAGCTGAGTACAACGCCACATATTAAAACGTATTTGTATATCTTGTATGTTCCATCTACGAGGGCTGTACATTAAAGAAAGATCACAATCTTCTTTGACAACGTAACTTTAATCATCCTCATAATTTTGATGGTCCTTCTCAGAATAGTCTCCCCTGAATGCGATGCACTTGTCCCAACTTTTCTGCCTGTCTTCAAAGACATACTGGAAACCATTCTTTGAGAGATCATTCAAAATCGCCTCCGCAGCCTTCACCACTGTTTCTGATGATGGATAATGCCTCCAAAGAAGGCGTTTCTTCTAGTTAGGAAATAGAAAAATTCACAGGTGGCTAAATCCGGACTATAGCAAGGGTGAGGGATGCACTTCAAGTTGATTTTTGCAAGATATACAGCAACAACATTGGCAATATGCGGCCGCGCATTATCGTGGTGCAGCATCCAGCCTGCTTCACGGAAATGTGGTCTTTTGCGCCTGATATTGATTTGCAATGTTTTCAGAGCATCTCTGTAGTACTGTCCACTTTTTGATGTGTGTGCAGGTAGAACTTGCTGATAAACCATTCCATGAATATCAAAGAATGAGATGACTATAACTTTCCCAGCAGAAACAACCACTTTTGCTTTTTGAGGGGTTGGTGATGATGAGATTTCCACACTGAGCTTTGCTGTTTGCTCTCAGGATCAAAATGATGTAGCCAAGTTTCATCAATAGAGATTACGTTTGAAAGAACCTGCGGATCTTCCTCTAACATCAACTTTAGCTGTATGTTACCTTCATTGCAGCGGTAGGCGACACTGAACATGTCTGAACTTGCCTGGTTCTCACAGGCAGGAATCAGGAGTATCAACAATGAAACTACTACGGCTTGTTTGTTTCACATTGAGCTAAAAGAATATAAAAAGATTGAATTTTAGTGCGCAAATTTATGACCGTAAAGGAATTGTGATCATTCTTTATTTTACAGCCATCGTATAACGATGTTAACTTGCAATGGCCAAAAATCAGAAATTAATAAATATCCTTTTAGCCAAATTAATTTTACGGGGATCAGGTAAAACTTAATGGGATATAATTAGGGATTCAACAATTAATTCCTCCATTTTTTCATCACACAAACATAAATCTACAATGGTTTGCATAACGTGTTACATTCTTACTTCAGATGTTTAAAATTAAATCACTTCATTCTGGAAACGTTATATGTCCAACATAAATGTCTCTTCACTTTTTTCTCGGGCAGCCAGCCAAGTAAAAAGATGATTATATATCAACATTTCAGGAGTGTACACCTCTCCCAAAAATGTTAAAACCACAAATGAAATACTGGATATATAACAACTATAAACAATGACAAAGGACTATCAAAATTTGCATTAATGAACAAAAGATAATTTTCAGTAAATTAAATGCCAGGTTAGGAGACGGCGTGAGTGTAGAGAATTGTGTCAAAGAAAAGTAACTACTTAACTTCATTATCAAGCTGTATTGATCTTTGCTTCTTAATTCAACGGATTTCCATTTTAAGGCCGGTTTCCAAGGGGAGCGGAACTGAAATCCAGCATCACGATTAAGCTTGTTCCTTTCAGAGGAAATGTGAGAAAGATGCACTCGACAAAGCTAGCGGATGCCTATCGTGAGTAATAGGATGTCTCATACCATTTCTTTGCCTACTGATAAATGTTTGTGACCTATATATTATTAAAAGATGCCTATCTGTTGCTGTCCACAGAATTTTCTGATTCACTTGTAAATGGTATGTAAGTGGTATATATATATATATATATATATATATATATATATATATATATATATATATATATAGTCCACAGAATTTTCTGATTCACTTGTAAATGGTATGTAAGTGGTATATATATATATATATATATATATATATATATATATATATATATAATTTACGTCCTCCAACGTTAAGTCATATCGGACGATGAATGGAATGGGTGAAATGATGCTCAAATGGGACTAGGGTCCAACGAGCTTAGAGTTACCCAAAATTCGTCTATCAGGATAAGGGAAAAAACGGAAAAAAACACATCCAGTTAACTCACCCTGACCGAGATTCGAACTTGGGCTTCTTGAAAGTGAGGCAGCCATGCTACCACAACGCTACCGAGGCGGGCACACTTGTAAGTGGTATAAGTAAATTTGGACACCACACTTTTTATACGAGGCGTGTTTTTTAAGTCAGTACCGTTTTGGAATTAAAACAGACGTGCATAGATATCGCAATAATTTTATTTTTACATGAAAGCCTGTACCTTAATCTACCTTTCTACATAATTTCTGTGAATATTGAGGCACTTGTCATACGTGGCACCAGTTTTTGAATACCCTCCTCATAAAATTCTGCCGCCTGACGTGTTAACCACTGTATCACAACTGTTTTGACTTCGTTATCGTCTTGAAGACGCTGACCGCCCAGATGTTTCTTCAGGTGCAGGAACAAATGGTAGTCGCTGGGTGCCAGATCAGGGCTGTATGGAGGATGATCTAGAGTTCCCCACTGAAAAGATTTGATGATATCTTTGGTCCGATTAGACACATGTTGGCGGGCACTGTCATGCAGCAAAACGATACCATTAATCTGCTTGCCACGTCTTTTGTTCTGGATTGCACGACGCAGATTGTTCAATGTCTCACAATAAGACACTGCATTGATTGTCTCATTACGAGGCAGAAACTCCACTAGCAATACTCCTTTTCTGTCCCAAAAAACTGTGCACATGAATTTCCGGGCAGAAATTGTTAGCTTAAACTTCACTTTTGTGAGTGATGATGAATGTCGCCATTCCATGGATTGTTGTTTCGATTCTGGTGTGACGTAGCCCACCCATGTTTCGTCACCAGTAATAATTTGGTCTAAAAATTTTCACCTTCATTGTGGTACCGCTCAAGGAAAGTCAATGCACTGCCTAAACGTTGGATTTTGTGCAAATAAGTCAACATTTTCGGAACCCAAGGTGAACACAATTTCCGGTACTTCAAGTTCTTGGTCACAATGCGATACAAAACACTACGAGAATATTGATATACAATGATTAAATTGTAAAGCGTCTGTTTTCTCTCACCTTTTCGCTCAGTTTCTGCACCAAATCTTTAGTAACGACCGAAGGACGCCCACTCCATTCTTCATAATGCACATTTGTGTGGCCATCTTTAAATGCCCTCACCCATTTCCTTACCATTCCATCACTCATAATGTTTTGTCCGTAAACTTCACAGATCTCACGATAATAATCGATTGGTTTTTACGCCTTTAGCGCTAAGAAATCGTATAACAGCCCGTACTTCACAATCGGCGGGACTCACGACTGTCGGAGGCATCTTAAACACTCAGTACCAATGAAGTATCAGACTGTAATGGCGTCAGTGCCTAGACAACTGATGCAGGTAGCCAGCGCGCATGCGCAGACCGCCGACCGTAGCGCTGCGGCGGCTGAATCGCTAAACGGTACTGACTTAAAAAATATGCCTCGTATATATATTTTTTAAATAAGAAATATATTAGACACATCATGCAGAAACTTAGCTTTAAATTCCTGTAGTATAAACTGTGCACCATACGGAGGTCTTATCCAAAATTATCAGCTACAAAATCTAATTACAGGGTACCGATTACGAGGCTGAAATCTTCAAATTATTCTTTATGTGAGGCATGTGCTGACCCCTGTTTCAGGGAGATATTTTTGCCGTACGTGAGGTTTGTATATCTAACCGCACGGGCATCTTGTCCATTTGAACTACTTATAAGAATTAATTTCTATAATTCTCCTGTAGATTATATTCAAGTTTTGGTTTTAATTTAGGGGGGTTTGCAGTTTAATGCAGCCTCTTAGTTGCGTCACAAAATTACTGTGACCCTTCTTCTGTTACAAGAGCCTGAATGGATGAATTTCACAATGAGAAGTCTGGAACTTCTTTTGTTAGATGGATCTTGTATTTTCTTGACTTTAAACAGTTTAAGCTATGAAAACCTTGAACTTACCAAAGTTTTACATAATTTGTGCTATAAATTAAAAGAGATATTAGAAAATAACACATTAAACTGTAGTACATTTACAGTAACATCATAACATTCACTGATTTGGTGTTTCTTGATATCACAGAGTAAGTTAGAAGTGCTGGATTTGTTTAGAGTTCTTGTTTTATGGAGAAGTGCTGTATTTTTTATTAATTACTTTATTTTAAGAACAGTAATGCTATTTTAAGACAGAAAAATACTTGTTTTTATCAGTGTTTGCAGTAAAACGTTATGGCACACATAGTATTTCTATATACACATCTGTCTAACAACAATACCAGCGTATGTAGACAATGAAGTGCTAGTGGTTTTATATTTTTGTTACATCAAAACCGAGTTGGTGTTTGTACTTCCAGAGGTGCAATACCGGCGGCATTCTTGTTGGTTGAGGACAGATTGTTTTGTACGCTGTCTCCGGACTTCTTCATGTGCAAGAGTCCAGCACTGGCGGCACCTAAACCTCCACCCAAAACCATCATAATCCATTTGAGTACGTCCACAATGCTCATGATTTTGAATATGGCTGCGACTTTATCGATGTATTCCTGCTTCAGTTCTAGTCCCTGAAACAGATAGAAAAATATTGGGCTGAGTGATCGAGTTTTGTTGCTTGTTAAAGTTTAAAACAGCTCACAGATCAGGTTTCGCTCCTTATTGTTTAAACGTGGTAACTTTAAACTGTGCTAATCTTATCTCAGGAAAAAAATCTGTGTGAATTTTGAAGAATCCGGTATCCACGGGTATCATACGACGGGGTGCCGTAAAATTTTGATTGCCACACTTTAAAAAATGTGATAGAGTTTGTGTTGATATGTGCTTATTAATTCTTCTCTACGTAGGCGCCATTCAGATTTATACATTTTTCCCAGCGTTTCTTGACCTTCCGAATAGAAATGAGATGAATGAGCTGGTGCATTGTCAGACAGAAGACGAACAACTTTGGAGAGCATACCACGTCGTTTCTTAATCAGAGCTACTCGTAACTTGTCCAGAAGATTGCAGTAGTATCTGCCAGTGATGGTTTGACCCTTGGCAGGTTAATCTGTAAGTATGACTCCCCAGACAGTCCCAGAAAACTAAAAGCATGACCTTCCCAGCTGACTTTTACATCTTTGCTTTTTTGGGAGGGCAGAATCGGCATGTTTCCATTCCATGCTCATGGATATCGTCTCTGAATCATACTGATAGATCCAGGAACTATCCATGGTTACCAGACAGTCAAAACAATTCATCTTCATCTTGTTCCAACAGCATCAATATCTGTCTTGAATGGTCACGTCGTGTTTGCTTTTGTAAAGGGTTTAGCAAAGGTGGAACACACCGTGCAGACACTTTAGATATGTGTAGTTCATCATGAATAATTTTCCACACACTACCATTACTAAGATGTGTCTCATTCATGATCATTTGGATGGTTGCTCGTCTGTCTTCCAGTATTAAACACTTCACTTTCTTCACTGTGACAGCTGACGATCTACCAGGTCTTGGCTCATCTGTCAGTGACATGTGACCAGTTTGAAAATTCCTTTTCCACCTCACAATAGTGTCATACGATGGGCAATTATTTCCATAAACAGCCGTTATTTCATCATGGATTTCCCGGGCAGTTTAGCCCTTCAAATTCATGAACTTGATCACACTACGAGCCTACATTTTCTCCGTCTTACACCTCAGCCACTTCTGCCATTCACTGTAAAAAACAAAAGAACACAAATCATTGAAAATACCAAATGTCACGAGGGATCAATGATGGCACTGAATATTTTTCATTACCTTAGCATAAACACTACTGGGTGATAATTAAAACTTTACGATACCCCTCGTACTTAATTGATTTTGGTTGCAATTGATTTACAGCTTAACGATTTATTAACTTAAGAGAATGATAAGATGGCAAAATAATTGCAGAATAAAGAAGGCAAGATGTTGAAAAGCAAGACATTGAAATCAATTTGAAATAAAATGTGTCATTATTATAATTACAGATATCTTATAAAAGACAGAGGAGATGAACCACTCCAGCATTCGTCTAACTACCAGGATAGAACGTGAAATGCTCATGGAGTGAGCGATCGCTGGGAATGGAATGTGGACCTCGAATGTACGAGACTCACACGTTACCTGAAACCATATCACTCGTAAATACTTCAGGTATTATAATGTGTACACAAAATTGTGATAGTCAGAAGAAGTAACTGAATAAATGAATTATTTGTTTTGCATATTCCAAAATTTTACAATTTACCACTTTGGGATGCATTTATTTGTCTTTACCTTGTTGCTACCTTGGCTTACATGACACCCTGGTCATCTGCTCTGTCAGGTAGCTCTTAACCTCCATACCTCCTTATTATTTAATTAGCCCCTTTCTTCCCCCTCATCTTCCTCTCTTATATTCTTTACATTCATTTGTCTTTACCTTGTTGATACCTTGTCTTACATGACACCCTGGTCATCTGCTCTGCCAGGTAGCTCTTAACCTCCATACCTCCTGTTACTTAAATAGCCTCATTCTACCCCCTCTCCATTTTCCTTTCTTATATTCTTTACATTTATTTGTCTTTACCTTGTTGCTACCTTGGCTTACATGACACCCTGGTCTTCTGCTCTGCCAGGTAGGTCTTAACCTGCATACCTCCTGTTACTTAAATAGTCTCATTCTACCCCCTCTCCATTTTCCTTTCTTATATTCTTTACATTTATTTGTCTTTACCTTGTTGCTACCTTGGCTTACATGACACCCTGGTCATCTGCTCTGTCAGGTAGCTCTTAACCTCCATACCTCCTGTTACTTAAATAGCCTCATTCTACCCCCTCTCCATTTTCCTTTCTTATATTCTTTACATTTATTTGTCTTTACCTTGTTGCTACCTTGGCTTACATGACACCCTGGTCATCTGCTCTGTCAGGTAGCTCTTAACCTCCATACCTCCTGTTACTTAAATAGCCTCATTCTACCCCCTCTCCATTTTCCTTTCTTATATTCTTTACATTTATTTGTCTTTACCTTGTTGCTACCTTGGCTTACATGACACCCTGGTCTTCTGCTCTGCCAGGTAGCTCTTAACCTCCATACCTCCTGTTACTTAAATAGCCTCATTCTACCCCCTCTCCATTTTCCTTTCTTATATTCTTTACATTTATTTGTCTTTACCTTGTTGCTACCTTGGCTTACATGACACCCTGGTCTTCTGCTCTGCCAGGTAGGTCTTAACCTCCATACCTCCTGTTACTTAAATAGCCTCATTCTACCCCCTCTCCATTTTCCTTTCTTATATTCTTTACATTTATTTGTCTTTACCTTGTTGCTACCTTGGCTTACATGACACCCTGGTCATCTGCTCTGCCAGGTAGGTCTTAACCTGCATACCTCCTTGTTACTTAATTAGCCTCATTCTACCCCATCCCCATATTCCTTTCTTATATTCTTTACATTTATTTGTCTTTACCTTGTTGCTACCTTGGCTTACATGACACCCTGGTCATCTGCTCTGTCAGGTAGCTCTTAACCTCCATACCTCCTGTTACTTAAATAGCCTCATTCTACCCCCTCTCCATTTTCCTTTCTTATATTCTTTACATTTATTTGTCTTTACCTTGTTGCTACCTTGGCTTACATGACACCCTGGTCTTCTGCTCTGCCAGGTAGGTCTTAACCTGCATACCTCCTTGTTACTTAATTAGCCTCATTCTACCCCATCCCCATATTCCTTTCTTATATTCTTCAGATTTCTGGCCCATGTTTCTTTTACCTTCTGCAAGAACTCACCAACATTATTCACATTCATTTCCTCCTTTTCCCTTAATATTTTATAGCTACTATCCTCTTCTCTACTTTCTCCGATTCTTTTTCCCATACCTCTTTTCTGCACATTGCAACCTCCTCGCATTTTATGCTTTCTTTTCCTCCACACACTTCACAAATTTCCTTTCTACTACCCCTTATCCCTCCTAGAAATATGGTTGCTGCTCTCATCCAAGCTAGCCCTTCTCTCTCTTGTCTATTACAGTAATCTATATATGCTTCTCGTCCCCAATATCTTTTTTTTTTTTTTTTTTTTGTAAAATTGTAATGATTTAATAATTTCTAGACTTCCTCATATTCCCTATCTTTATATATCTTCTGTTTTGCATTTTACTTATTTACCCACATCGCTTGTATTCCCTTCCTATAATCTGCATATATCTCCATTTCTATTTTTTCCACAATTCCTCCTAATTCTTCCCACCAACTATTTGAGTTCCCTAATCCTTTTTGCTGTCTCATGTATACTTTCATAATTTCCTCCTATTCTTTGTCCAAACACCTATACCAAAATTCCATTATTATTTCCATTGTCTTTCCTGTCTTTCCTAATTCTACCAAAGCTACTTTCGTAGTTTCTCATCTTGGTAAGCCTAGTAGCTGTTTACAAAACCTTCTGTAGTTTTGTTCACCGTTTTGTTTACCTCTGTGCCGTCAGGTCTCCATTGCATACAAGATTTTGGATTCCACTGGTGCTTAATACATACTTTCTAACCACTTGGTTGTCGTTTCTAGCTTATATTTGCATATTCTTATCCCCGCCGTCCTCCCTTTCGCTTCAATTTTCTCCTCTGTGCTCCCCACTTTACATTGCAGAAGAAATAATTAACAGTGGAATTTAACCTAAGGATCACTCAGTTCATCCTTCCTCGTGGGGGGTGTGTGGCATTGGTGCGTAAGGCTTCCCCCTATATTGTATACCGGTGTATCGCATTTGGGAGATGGCAGTTTAATCCCTGTGGATATGCCTGTGGGCATATGCCTGGTCAGTCGCTTGGCTCTCACCAAGCCGGCCCGGGTTCGATCCCAGGCGACCGCAAAGTGATATTTGTGGTGGACAACACGGCGCTAGGTTGGTTTTCTCCGGGACCTCCGGTTTCCCCCGCCATCTCATTCCACCGGTGCTCCATCTTGATCTCATGTATCATCAGTGTCACCGCCTGCGGTGCCGTATGTAGTAAAAGTGGGCGTTAAACAGTACACATTTCATTTCACTTGCCTGATCAGTATGTAGTGGATTTTGGCCTATTTGCCTGTTTGATATCTTTGTTCAGAAATGTAGGCTTTTAAGTTATAAGCACGTTTCCTACAATTATGAACATAATTTTTTGTTTTATAGTGGCTATAAATGCCTATTTCATACGTTTGTGCCTATTCTACATATTAGTACCTAAAAATGCCTTTTTAGCGAATTTCTTCTGCTTGTCATTTGTGACAACAACTTCTGCATTTGTTGGCTTCAACGTGAAGTTATCGGGGAAGAGAAATTTCTTACTGCGGCACATTGGATATACAAAAATGGATTTATTAAGAAGATACATCTGTGCAAACTGGCCCAAAACTTACAACAATACCAAATTCAGTTTTCTTTATTGTGACTTTGTGGGTTCGTGAAATTAAAAGTCCGATTGCACCACTCAAAAATGTTCTTTATTTCCACCGACTTACAGTTGAACACTTGCCAATTACACAGAATTACGTAATGCACACAATTACGTTTCACCAGTTCGTCTGTTACAGTTCCACTGCCACTCACAGTTACGCACACTCTTCCGATGCACGTACACAGTCTTCTCGTCCGTACACTAGCATGGCGCTGCTTCGCTGCTCGCCAAGGACTAACTGTCCTCACTCATTGCAGCCCTTTTTATAGGAAAATCAATGTTTTCTAGAAGTCTCTGGCTTCAGTGAATCACCGCGAAGGTTCCAGACGGCAGGGGAAGATGGAAGAGGCGGCCAGCGACAACTGACATTTCCCTAATCATCCACTCAGTTAGTGACTAAGACTAATGGGTGGGTGTGGCCCTGAATACTTCACGTCTGACCCTCCTGCTGGCCAGTTCTATAGGGAGTTCCGAAGTTCGGGTGACATTATCTTAAATTAATATAGACATACTTCAATGATATAAAGTTTGGTTTCTTCTAGCGGCACTACAGAAAACGTCACATGATTATTTAGATAACCCTACACCTGTATCTTAGTTGCTATTACGTAATTTTAACCTCAAATTTCTCAGATTCCATATTTTCTACATTTTCCTAACCTCAAAATGTTCCACAGAATGCTGTTTTCTATTACTCTGTATGAAATTCTAACCATGCCTCTAAGGCCAACTGCATATTAAGTGTACCCATTTATATTTATTGTGTTTTTGTTATTTATAATGAAAAGGATTATAATGCTTACTTCTTACTAAAAGCACTTAGGAAAATAAAAATTTTTAAACACGAGGGGGCACCCAAAGGAAACCGTATTGTTGACATAAAAGCTTTATTGATAAACCTTTTTACAAATTATTTTAATCACCTTCAAAATACTCTCCATTACATGCGATTCACTTGTCAAGTCCCTTTTCCCACTGTTGGAAGCATATTTAGAACTCTTCAAGTTTGATATTGTCCAGTGCCCTTTGCGAAGCTGCTTTTACCGCCTTCACATCGTCATAACGCTCCCCTTTTAGCAGTTTTTTTCACTCATGGAAATAGGAAAAAGTTGCTCGAGGCTAGATCCGGCGAATACGGAGCGTGGAGAACGACAGACCACCTCTGAAATGCCAAATAGTAGGTCACTCGTAAGGCCGTGTGTACTGGAGCGTTGTCGTGAGGTAGAAACCAGTCACCTGATCGCCAAAGTTCCAGGCGTTTCCTCCTCACATCCTCTCACAGTCGCCTTAAAACAGCCAAGTAAAAGTGCTGGTTAACAGTCTGGCCAGGGGGTAGGAATTCCCGATGCACAACTCTACGAATACAAAAAAGGACAGTGATCATCCTCTTTACATTTCACCTCACTTGCTTTGCTTTTTGGTCTGGGAGAGTTGGGAGTCCTTCACTGGCTTGACGCTAGCTTGGTTTCTAGGTCATATCCGTAACACCAACTCTCATCCCCTGTAATGACCTTATTCAAGAAGTTTGGATCACGTGCAATCTCTGTTTTCAAGTCCTGACACACATTCATGCGGATGGTTTTGTGGTCCTGTGTGAGAAGGCGCGGAACAAATTTAGCAGCAACACGTCTCATGTGCAAATCCTCCCTCAAAATCCGCTGCCACGAGCTCCTACTGTATCCTGACGCTGCCGAAATTTGGTTGATCGTTTGGCGATGTCCTCGTATATCTTTTGGCGGACCTTTTCAATGTTCACCTCATTTCGCGGTGTTGAAGGGCGTCCAGAACGAGATTGGCGTTCAACACACATCCCACCACTTTTAAAGCGCCCAAACCACTCGGATATCTGTGTGCAGCACATAGCGTCCACCTGCATAGCTTCCTGAAGCATTAGGTGTGTCACCGTTGCAGTTTTTTTCAAAGCAAAAAACAAAATTTCACACACACTCTTTGTTCTTTTAAAGTTGCCATAACGACTTCACAGAGGTAACCCGCCAACAGTCAGAGAAACACAATACCACACTTGCACGTTCAGCTCTACACTGACGCCGTCTGCACAGCTGTTTCATGAAGTTCTCTACTAACACCATCTAGCATGAGAACCCTGCACTACGTCTACGAGTGGCAGTGCCCTTGGAGTCTGGTTTATTTTGGATCCCCCCTCGTAGGTATGGTTACATTTTCCCTTCATTGATATGGCGAAGACAAATATTTCACATAGGTACAGGTCATTAATAGGTTAAAGTGGGTGCAGAATCTTATACCCCAAGCTCTAATTTTTAAAATTAAAATATATGGGACATTTTGAAAATCGCCTGTAATTTGTACATTAACTGTCAGTTTCTCAGATACTACTGTAACTAGAAAGCTGCAACTTGGTATTCTTCCATTCTTAATGATCACAAAAATAATTGGTATACATTTGAAACAAATCTAACGAAACCTTCAGATATTTCAATATTCTCCCCCCAAA
This sequence comes from Mantis religiosa, assembly GCA_030765055.1. NCBI lineage: Eukaryota > Metazoa > Arthropoda > Insecta > Mantodea > Mantidae > Mantis > Mantis religiosa. Next base: position 25,029,361 of record CM060959.1, on the reverse strand, counting down.
ACCCATGTTTTTTATTTTTGACATAGTTAATTACTTCACTCCTTCTTGCACATTATGGTTCTTACTTAGTGAAGTGCATTTATATGTATGTTAATTATACGACAACATTTGTTATTTTAACTTGCTGTGGAGACATTTATGAAATTTGGAATAAATGTCGACTATTTCTCCTAGGAATTGCAAAACAGTATATGTTTAGTGAATTTTTTGCAGCATATTGTCACCCAATTATCGGAAGGCACGACCAACTGGAGCTGAGAACGGTACAGGAGGCATTCACATCACGCCCAAACATTTATCTTGTAGCGCTATCATAGGGGATGGTTAGGAATGTGTCACTAGGCACTGTAGCGTCTCTTCCCCTCCCCCTGACGTCTGGAATAATCGGGGTAATTATCCGAGCCGCGAAGCTTCCAGGAACAGCGATCTTCCTATATAAGGCCTGCAGTGGACGAGTTGCAGCTGTCCGGAAGACCCGAGGAGGATGTCACTCCCCTCCCAAGGCGGCCCGGGGACGACGGACATCCCCAACAGATGACGACCAGGCGAACTCCAGGGACCCGACCAGATAACAACTTGTAGATACCAACACTTGTACATATGTTATATTGTAAATGTAAAAAAAAAAAAAATAATAAAAAAATATAATAAATAAAAAAAGGGCGAAAAAAAATAAAAATAAAATAAAATACGTATAATAAATGACAAGGGAAATATTTATTAACCTCCAATTGTACATTCCTCCCCCCTCCCCATCTATTTGTTACAGGACCAACGGCAACACGTCGAGGAACATCGATTAGTCAGCTCCCTCTCCAGCTGAACCCTAAATTATGGTAAGGTATCCCAACAGTTTATATTTAGCATGAGACCCCCGCATAGCTCCATCCTGCATGAGCATGAAAATCCTCCGCTAACAATAGGTCCCTGGTCAGGGCCTCGGCCATGGCCAGTACCTAATTCCCCACTCTGTCCGTATACTCTCTTGTATGCGGGCGCCTATTTAGTATTCACACACTAACTCCCGGGTTGCTTCGGCGGTACCGGGCACCACTTACCACCTTTCCTACCCATCACTTTAGTTTAGCTTAGTGCATGGTAGGGGAGGCGACGTAGATCCCTTTCGGATGATAGCCACCGGGTGTGGCGGAGGCGGGGCCACACCCAAAAAAGAAAAAAAAGAGTCAGTTCAGTTCTTGGCGAGCAGCCGTGAAGAGCGCAGTGCTAGTGAACGGAATGGAAGACTGCGTACGTGTATCAGAGGAGTTGTACGTAATTGTGAGTGTGGAGTGGACCTGTAACAGACGAACTGGTAGATTGTAATTGTGTGCGCTACGTAATTCTATGTAATCGGCAAGTGTTCCAACTGTAATTTGGTGGAAATAAAGAACATTTTGACTTTGTGTACTTGAACTTTTAATTCTAGGAGCCCACAAAGTCACAATATGTTGCGATGATTGTCATTTATAGTGGATTTTAGGAGCTATTTTACTAAAATTGTGTATTTCTAAGTGTTTACTTAGGAAATTTTTAGTGCCTATTTAAGTAGCTATTTTGCCCATTTTAGTGTTTTTTGCCTGTCTATTTCACACATTTTTAGTGCCTATAAATCCGCTCCCTACTGATCAAGAAGGCAAATGCTGAAGAAGCAACTAATACGACTACTGCCCTCTCTACTATTTACTCCCATTTTGTCTCCCTCTTATATGTTACAGGACGACTTCGGACAATAGCGAGCAGATGGCAGAGAGCCTTACGCGCTGGAACTTTCGGTTGCGACAGAGTGGTCATTTGAGCCTCCACTGCCGAGTAGAGCATTCCCCGGATTCCGCTGGATGGAAAAGACTCGCCGGGAGTGCCTCCTACACGGGTGTTCCAGCCCATAACAGTTAAGGAACTCCTTCATCACATTCTTTATTCCTGGTTGTGTATGCACAAAAGATTCAATTGCAGTTCGTAGTTCAAGGTTCACTCTCAGCCCAATACCTGTAGTTACGTTTTTAAATTAACATTCGGTGTTGCAGAACGTGCATTAAAACAAAATGCCAGTACAGACAACTATTTTTCATCCTAACTTGCAACTGAGGTTTACAGCAATTGCAGTGTGCAGTAGACTTCTACAGCTTCAACAGGAACACGAAATTAGTAATTTGCCACAAGTAGACGTGATTGAGAATTTCGTCAGCTGCAGTGTGCGACAACTTCTGGAAGTTAATCAAGTACAAGAAACCAAACAATTTTCCACAGCTAACCTAGTCATTATAGTTCTTGGTTCTGTACAGAAAGCTTTCCATTTACGCCATTCAATTGTTTCCCAATTAAGAGAGGTCGAACCTGTTGATTGAGCGTGTGAAGCTGACAACCCGGTCCCCGCATTCGAATACATGCTTGCGTCAATTAGTGATTGCATTTATCTAAGAATGATTGTTACAGAAATGAATGGCAACGTGACTTTAGCTTAGGAATCTATAACATTGCAAATGTAAGTCTTTGTGTGCACCTAATAATAATCTAATTTGCAGTAAGAAGAGATGTATTTGGTGGATTAAATTTAGGAAGTAACTCATGGAGGAAAGCTTAACAATTGCACAGATAAATGGGCAAAGAAGTAAATTGGTTATGGCGAAAATAAGAAAAATTGCAGAAGAATTAAAATTAGATATTATCTGTATTCAAGAACCGTATGTGGTAAATTCCAAAATTCCATATATGCCGTTAAGATCCCGACAAATCTTATCTCAGGAAAAGGCAATGGCAGCAATAGTAATTTTCAAGCAAGATTTCAAATAGTAAACATAGCGCAATTTTGGATACGCATGTTAATTGCATTGAAGTTATAACAAAGTATGGAAGTTTTAAATTGGCAAATTATTATTTTCAATATAGTTTGGATATTGAACCCTTTCTATATAAATTACAAAATATTCATAATAAATTCAGAAATAAAGAAATCATGCATGTATGTGATTGTAATGCAAAATCAACTTGGTGGTTCAGTAAAAGACCAGATGAAAGAGGGGAGAAACTGGAAGAACATATCTCGGAATTAAATTTATATGTAATAAATAAAGATGGTAATCCACCAACTTTTCAAAATAGAGCAGGTGCTGAAGAAAATATAGATATTACTTTAGCGTCAGCAACAGCGGAGAAGAAGATTAGAAATAGGTGGGTCACACAGGGTCAGACCACAAGTGATCATAATTTGATTTATTTTGATTATATATTGAATGGGGAAGTAATTCAAGAAGAACATGAAATAGAATTACGTTATAATTATAAAAGAGCAAATTGGGATAAGATGAAGCAAGTATTTAAGGATTTAAATTTACAGTATACGGGAATATCAGTGGATTTGGATGCAATAAATTTAACACAAGCAATAAAAGTAGCAGTATCAAAATCCGTTCCAAAGATAACAATTTCTAATAATAAGGATAAAATAAAATGGACAGATAGATTGCAGAAGCTGAGATCGTTAGCAAGGAAATTAAGAAGAATATATCAAAAATCAAACATACATACGGAAAGAGAAGAGAACTTAAAAAATTATAGGGAGGCCAAACAAAAGTATAAACAATTATTAGAAGACACCAGAAAACAACATTGGGAACAGTTCGTTGAAAATAATTTAAAACAAGATGTCTGGGGACAACCGTATAAAATTATTATGGATAAAATTAAGAAGCCAGAAATCTCAACCACATTAGATAAGGGTAATGGAGAGATGACAGAAAGCGGGAAAGAATCGGTGGAATTGTTATTACATACGTTATTGCCAGATGATAAAGAGGAAGAAGATGATGATATTCATGTTGAAAAAAGAAACCAGATGATGTTGCAGTATACAGGAAATCCTGTTTATCCCTTTGATATTACAGAAATAAAATTAATTCTGCAGAAGTTAAAAAAGAAGAAGGCACCTGGTCCAGATGGTATTATAAATGAAGTCTTGTATAATCTACGAGAAGAAATTGTCTTGTTTTTGTGTTTCTTGTTTAATGACTGTTTGGCAAGAGGGAGATTTCCAAACTTGTGGAAGGAGGCAAAGGTTGTAATTTTGTGCAAAGGAGCAGATAAGGACAGAACGCAACCAAAATCTTTCAGACCAGTATGTTTATTAAATTCTATTGGCAAAATCTTTGAACAGTTAATATATAAAAGAATAATGGAAAATAGGTTGATGCTGGGTATGAATAATAAACAATTTGGTTTCAGA
>CM060959.1:24895142-25020142 GCA_030765055.1 Mantis religiosa | reverse complement strand
CTATGTTTGGAACTCCGGATGTTACTCTAACATCAATTTTTACTGCATGCGAGTGTCCTTTTGTTCGGGAATCAACAATCTTGGAACCCATCGCGCACAAACATGTCTCATGCGTAATGTTTCTGTCACCAACGTGTGGGTGGCACACAGTGAAATGTTTAGTATTTCAGAAGGTGATCTTAAGGTAATTTGTGGATCCTCTCTCACAATGGCAGCAGCAGTGTTGATGTTTTCTTCCATAAGAGCAGTAACTGGAGCACCAAGTCCACCTTCCTTTGAGATTGATTGCCTCCCCTCTTTAAACATTTTAAATCACCTTCGAGCTGTGCTGTAGGGAAGAGCAAACTCTCCATAGGCCTCCTGTAACATTGTGTAGGCCTCAACGCAAGACTTTTTGAGACCAAAGCAGAATTTCAGAGCCGCATATTGTTCATCGCGTGTTACCTCCTTTGCAGTGGTAGGTGATGATTAGCATATCTGAACTTGCCTGGTTCTCACAGGCGGGAACCAGGAGTACCAACAATGAAACTACTGTGGCGTGTTTGTTTCACATTAAGCTAACAGAATATAATGAGATTGAATTTTGGTGTGAAAAATTTTGACTGTAAAAATTGTGATCATTCTTTATTGAGCACCCCTCGTATATATATATATATATATATATATATATATATATATATATATATATATATATATATATATATATATATATGGATCATCAGAGGTAGAAAAGGACTCTGAAATCTGGTTGATGTATATATCTCTATGTTTGATGATCTATTTGTATGTCTGTAAACTGCATAATTCAAAACAAAGCGTTGATGCTTACTGTTTAGTACCTTTCAACAATGTGTCACGAAAATGTTTCAAACTAATCAATATGCCACCATTAAATGTATTTGCTCTAATGGTTTTTTTAGTTTATCCTTCATTCTAAATAGCTTGTAGTAAACAATTCGTCATTACGTGTAAGTTTCGTTACAGAAGAATTACGTTTTTATAAGTATTGCAGTATATATACTTCTGCTACTTTATCCATGTAGTCCCTTTACTTGATACTAAACACAATGAAATATTTGCTGTGAGTTTAAAGGGTGACTGTGGAACTCTACACAGCTGTTATACAGTTTCCAAGCTTCTTGTTGGACTGCAACAGGCTCTCTTGTGCTCTGGTTACATGGCGTTATAGTTAGGCGGTTCTCATATTACTAAACCTCAGCTTCTGAAAGGAACAAACGGAGATGGTTAGACTTTTGGCTCCCTACAGAACAATAACGAGCACTTGTACAAGCCGCGACTAGCGTGTCTGCCTCACATTCAACAGTCGTATAGAGCGAGTTATATGGGTAAACCTTTCTTTTGTTTTCGGAGATACGGCGTAATTCTGACAAATGAATGTTGGGTAAATTTAAGATCATTTTAGTTTTACTTCACCCAAATCATTCATTCATAGCCGCTATGACTTTAACAGTTTAAGGATTGTGTCATTACATTAATTTCTCGACAAAATCTTTTACAAAATAACCTCAAAGGTTCTTATTAGAATAACATACATGTTAACTTAAAATTTATTGTTATATAGGTACTGTGGATATAGGAGAATAAAGTAGGCTCCAATCGGGAGGCAAATAGTTTAAAACCTGGTCATTATTTGACGTCTTTCTCGTTCCAGCCCCTTTGATTGATCAGGGCACAAAAAAGCGAATTACTTCCCATTTAAAGAAGTATATCTTTGATAAAAGCAAATTTAGTCAGCAAATTTCAAGATTTTGTCTGCCACACTTCAACTAAATGGAACGTTATAAAATGACAGTAAACCTTACGCGACACGTAACGTCTTTGTGTGGCAGAGGTGAGGTGGATTCTTACAAAAACGACAAAATATTTACCATTAGCAGCATGTGCCTCTAATAGAATATTGAAATGTGCATAAAATGTTTAACAGAACACAAACTAAAATAAATTGACACCATTTCCTTCGTCTCCATCCTGAAAGCTGAAGTAACTGAAATATGCTGGTTTCAAAGCTTCTGTCAAAGGTCAATGCTTAATTTTGATTGTAAACTACCCGCACACATAACATAAATTCTTCGGTGATTTTATGCAAGCACAACTAGATATCTTCATTACAGAGAAAATAAAATTACGAGGCATGCTTTTTCAGTCAGTACCGTTTTGGCATTAAAAAAAGACGTGCATAGATATCGCAATAATTTTATCTGTACCTTTATCTACTTTTCTACATAATTTCCGTGAATATTGAGGCACTTGGCATAACGTAGCACCAGTTTTTGAATATCCTCCTTATAAAATTCGGCCGTCTGACGTGTTAACCACTGTATCACAACTGTTTTGACCTCCTTATCGTCTTGAAGACGCTGACCGCCCAGATGTTTCTTCAAGTGCAGGAACAAATGGTAGTCGCTGGGCGCCAGATCAGGGCTGTGTGGAGTATGATCTAGAGTTTCCCATTGAAAAGATTTGATGAGATCTTTGGTCCGATTAGCCACATGTGGACGGGCATTGTCATGCAGCAAGACGATACCTTTACTCAAATTGCCACGTCTTTTGTTCTGGATTGCACGGCGCAGATTGTTCAGTGTCTCACAATAAGACGCTGCATTGATTGTCTCATTACGAGGCAGAAACTCCACTAGCAATATTCCTTTTCTGTCACAAAAAACTGTGTACATGATTTTCCGGGCCGAAATTGTTTGCTTAAACTTCACTTTTGTGGGTGATGATGAATTTCGCCATTCCATGAATTGTTGTTTCGATTCTGGTGTGACGTAGGCCACCCATGTTTCGTCACCAGTAACAATTTGGTCTAAATAATCTTCACATTCATTGTGGTACCGCTCAAGGAAAGTCAATGCACTGCCTAAACTTTGGGTTTTGTGCAAATCCGTCAACATTTTCGGAACCCAACGTGAACACAATTTCCGGTTCTTCAAGTTCTCGGTCACAATGCGATACAAAACACTACAATAATATTGAGGAAAATAGTCGACAATGATGAAATTGTAAAGCGTCTGTTTTCTCTCACCTTTTCGTCCACTTTCTGCACCAAATCTTCAGTAATAGCCGAAGGACGCCCACTTCGTTCTTCATCATGCACATTTGTGCGGCCATCTTTAAATGCTCTCACCCATTTCCTTACCATTCCATCACTCATAATGTTTTGTCCGTAAACTTCACAGATCTCACGATGAATATCGATTGGTTTTACATCTTTAGTACTAAGAAATCGTATAGCAGCCCGTACTTCACAATCGGCGCAACTTACGATTGTCGGAGGCATCTTAAACACTCAGTAACCAACTTATATAATGAAGAATCAGACTGTAATGGCGCCAGTGCGTAGACAAGAGATGTAGGTAATCAGCGCGCATGCGCGGAACGCCGACCGTAGCGCTGCAGCGGCGGAATCACAAAACGGTACTGACTTAAAAAACATGCCTCGTAAAAATGACAAAAGCCACTAAAGCCACCACCTCCCACAGGCAAGACACATTTTGAACTGAACGTAAAGCATGATGCTCTATGATAAGACTGTCTCTTTCTAATGATAGAGTCAACATGAAAAATTCAATGCCATGACAGAGATTTGAAACACGCATCTTCTTGTTTCCGTCCAGTTGCTCTTAACCTTTGAGCTATCATGGGCAACGTGCCGTCCTGACATTAAATTCTCCAGTTGACTCATATATTTCCCTGGTAGACCACTAGGGGCTCTCCCATCCGAGACACACCATTTGTCGCGACTTCCTATCGTACGTGAGTCCCAGGCTTTATTTGCTGATATGGCGCAGAAACCACTACTTATCCCTCTCCGTTAGCAGGCCAAACAGGTGGTAAACTGTTATTATTCTTAAGTATGAATCCTAAACATTGGAAACATTTGTGAAAGCTGGTTTAGAGGAAATCTAGGACATTAATACGTCCATGATTTAATTATTTGAATTTTTGACAATTTTTACCTTTGTTTAAATATATTCCAGGGATTTGCTAGAAAATGGTAATTATAGGAATATTTGTGTGCTCATATTCGTTAATTGCTCATAAAACCTGACTGAAAATGTCAATTTTCACCAAAGTGGCAAAAATCTTGTGAAATATTTTAATTAGAAATAAATCGTAAACGATTCCGTCAACCAAAAAATAAGGACGTACTCAGAATACTAGGTATGTCGAGAAAGTAAGCTCTGTTTGGTTATTACATTTAAATTCTGTACAGATACAGAGAAAACAATTTATTGCACAAAATTCTACAACTCTTAAACTACTTTTCCACATAACTGCCGAAATTTCGCAGGCATTTGTCAAAGCGAGACACAAGTTTTTGTATACCTTCTTCATAGAGGTTTGCCGCCTGTGTCTTCAACCAGTTGGAAACATTTTCTTTTAGCTCTTCGTCATTGTTGAAGTGTTGACCGCTAATTAAAAATTTGAGATGCAAAAACAGATGAAAATCCCTGGGAGGAGATCAGTACTGTACGGGGTGTGGTCAAACACGTCAAACATGTAGGGTGTTTTTGTCGCATTTGCAGTGTGTGGTCGTGCGTTATCGTGAAGAAACACAACACCTTTTGACAGCCGATAAATTTCAATTGGTTTCACTTTCCTAGCATTCAGAAACCGAATCACAGATCTGATTCCACAAGCGGTGGTAACACAAAAATATAAACAAGCACAACAAAGCGTACGTGGCTGACAGCGATCTCACAATGGCGCACATTTCTTCTCCTTGATACAGAGCATCTACCGAACATGTGCGGAACTGCGATTGCAGCGCAGCAGCGGAGATAAATTGAAACAGCACCTACTTTCTGGACCCCCTTGTATTAAAATTACACATTTTTTGTGATGAAAATATCTTTAACATATTGTCAGCCGAACGTCGGAACTCCCTATAGAACCGGAAGGCAGCAGCAGGAGATATTAGGCGTTCGCCACGCCCACTCATTTGTCTTATAGCGGTAACGAGGGGTGACTGGAAAAACATCACTGTGCCGTCTCTTTCCGCTCCCCTTGATTTCTCGAACTTACGGGATATTTCATCTAATCCGGAACCTTCTAGATTGGCCAGCTGTTCTTATATAAGCAACGCGTCGGGCTGGAAAAAAGTCAGTTCTTGGTGAGCAGCTGTGAGGATCGCCCAGCGAGGGGAAGGACTGCGTACGTGCGTCGGAGGAGTTTACGTAATTGCAAGTGCAAGTGGAACAGCAACGGACGAACTGGCGAATCGTAATTTTGTGCATTACGTAATTCTGTGTAACTGGCAAGTATTCAACTGTAAGTCGGTGGAAATAAAGAACATTTTTGAGTGGTGAAATTGGGCTTTTCATTTCACGAACCCACAAAGTCACAATATGATATTTTAATACAAATTTTTAGGGCCATATTTGAAGGAATCGCATTTATATGGCAAGGGAATTTCTGAAACATTTCATCTTGGATCTCTGGAAGATATTAAACTATTTCAGTTTTGACCTTTCATATTTGAGTTATGCCACTTATATACTCACAGAGAGATAGAGACGGAGAGTGACAGCGAGTGAGGGAATGAGAGAGCAACTTGCAGTCACATACATGGTACATTCACACAAATACAGGGATGTTTCTCTAAAAATATTTTTATTGAAATGCAATAATTTATAATGAAACTCCAATCTACAATTTACCTAACCTAAATTCAATTATTACGTCAAATTTAGCTTTAATAAACATATCGTTATATTATGAGCTGTGTCCATAGGTGCTGGAGCCGTGAGGAGCGCTGTTACGCGAGATCCGGCAACACCAGCGTGTAGCTTGGTTTCAAGTCCCCACCACTGCGAACCCGTTGCAACCATTAGTCTTGCCTGGGCAGCCGTTTGCGATGGAGCTTCCTATCACTTCCGCCCCCCGTAGGGGGAGGGATGCGTCCCTTTCAGCTGCCAAACGGCGAGCGCTGTGGACCCCTAGCACTCGTGGTACCTCTGACGTTACTAGAGGAACTTCGGGCCGAACATGCCGAGCTCCTCCCCTAAGGGAGTTGTTAGGATTGGGTTGGACTCGAGGGGGCAGTGTGTTCCCGCCACGCACGGGCAATTTTGTACCTCCGGCCAGGCTACTGGCCGCTCGGAGGGGGTAGAGGGTTGCCTCATAAGTCCCGGGTGCTAGCCTGCAGAGCTAGTAGCTGGTGAGCTAGACACCCGCGCCCCTACGAAGGTTTTTTGGTAGCTGGTTCATTAAGGACCGGCGCGTAAGTGGCGTATCCCCCGTCTGCCGTGTGCAGGTGGGGGGCAGTTTATAAAATAGGTACTGCCCTACGGTAAATATATCCGAGAGACCCGGCTTGTAGTCCTACGGGTCCAGGACTAATGGGAGTAGATCCTCGCACTTAATATCACTTCCGCCGCCAGTTGCGAGTTGCGTGCAGTGATCCGTTTTTTGAGTGCCAAGGGCACTACCCCCACTGAAATTCATCGTCAGTTATGCGAAGTCTATGGGCTACAGTATATGGACATCAGGAACGTGAGCAAGTGGATCAGAGAGTTCAAAGACGGACGGACAGACGTCCATGACGAACAGCGTTCTGGTCGGCCTTCGGTTTCAGCCGAAACAATTGCAAAAGTGGAGCAAGAAATGCTTAAAGATCGGCGTGTGACAGTTGGCGAGCTGTGCGAACTTTTCCCTGAAGTCAGTTAGACTACGATTGACAAGATTTTGACCCAATATTTGCATTATAACAAGGTGTGTGCGAGGTGGGTCTCCTGGTCCAGTTCGGATGAGACATCCTCACCCATCCCCCCTACAGTGCACACTTCGCACCTAGTGATTATCATCTGTTTCCTGAGTTGAAGTCACCCCTGGAGCAACACATTTCCAGACCGACGATGATTTGAAAAACGAGGTTGAGCGCTACGTGCGCAACTTGGCGGCAGAGTGCTATGACAAGGGTATACAAAAACTGCCACAGCGCGCCCGCCTCGGTAGCGTGGTGGTGGAGTGTCTGCCTCAGGTTCAAGAGGTCCCGAGTTTGAATCTCGTGCAGGGTTAGTTACCTAGATAAGGTTTCTTCCGGGGTTTTTCCTTATCCTAAAAGACGAATGTTGGGTAACTCTATGCTCTATGGACCCCGGTCTCATTTGAGCATCATTTCATCCATCCACTCATCGTCCGATATGACTTAACTTTGGAGGACGTAAATTACAAAAAAAAAAAAAAAAAAAAAAAGACAATAAACATGTTTTCTATATTGAATAAACTTATAGACCTTATTTTGTTTCAATAATGAACTGCTGGCAGATATTTCCAGAGTGGGCGTTCATACACCAGTCCAAAATTACAAAATTTACAAACACGTCTTGTTACAGAAAAACGATTACAACAAAATCTATAACGTGTTATAAAATAGATTATAAAACACGTTTGAAATGAATTAAATTCTATATTTATAGATTTCGTGTTCCTTATTTAATTATTCCTTTGTACTGTCCTACATTGTGATCTAAATTTATACTTTTTTGTATGTATGGAAACGTTGATAATTAGTGATTTAAAACAAGTATAAATTTGACAAGGGTAAATGATTCTGCATAAGTGTATTTGCTATGGATTTTTGTGGTGGGAATAAACCTCTTGAACCTTGAACCTTGTAATCACTGTTCGGCAGCTAGCTATGCACGCCACCTAGTGTCAGTACTGAACAGGGCACGATTTCACTTTTAGTTTCTTCTAGTAACTAGTGCGTGTAAGTTCGTGTGAGCTACGATTTTTCTAGTAAGAGGCGCACTGAAGGTGAGTAAATAAATAATGTGCCTTACATTTATGAAAGAATATCTCACGAATATGTTAAGTCCTATAAGACAAATGCTGACAAATATTTCGAAATAAAGCTCTTGTCAAGCCACATCTGGTTTCTTTCAGAAAGCAGGAATGAATGGCTAAGGAAGTAGGAGCCTCCTTAAAATATATCAGTGGCAAAATGTTATAGTAGGTTCAAACATTTAAATTCATACATTTGAGATTGAAATAAGAAATCATTTTCCTGGATCATTTGGCTAGTTATTTATTTTAAACACTGATTCTGTTATTTAATTAAAGGAAAATCAATTCCTGTAAACACAAAGGGGACAGATGGACCGCTTGTTCAGGGTTTAAGGTGTATAGTTACGGTCAAATTGGGCCAATCAGGTCAAAATGAGTTATGAAGTGTAAAATACCAACATGCTTAGTGGAACGTTTTGCCATCACTCCTAAAAAGCAATATTCATAAAACAGTGTTAAATTTACGTAATATATTGTAACCCAAATTAATGTGGTAATTTTCAGTTTTGTTTATTTTTGATACTGTGGTATTTAATTTTTTAACTTGTAGTAAATTGTGCGTGTGTGTGCGTGTGCGTGCGTGCGTGTGTGTGTGTGTGTTTGTGTGTGACGCAAGACAATGCAAAGCTGTGAAATTTATTATATACTTCAGAACTCGCTTAGAAAACAAGCAAAGTACAACTTAATTCTCTCATATTCTGTGAAAGACCTTTTAGAAATATTATTGCTTGTTGTACTGGATTGTATGTAGGTCTAGTAAATGTGTTTTTGGTGAATCTACGGCATCATATTACTCTTTGAATACGATATTACATGATCGGGTGGTCAAGGAGTGCCGTAACTAAAAATATAATTTTATGTTTTATTACGTGGTTTCAGACACTAAAATTTGAAAACCAATACACAAGGCGGACATGGCAGGACATCGTGACGTAGATGATGATACTTAACCCTATAGGCCGTGTAGGCCCTTGGCCTCCCTAGCCACGCTCTTCCATTCTCCTCGATGCTCTGGTTTCCTTCTCTAGCCTGTAACCCCAATTTTCTCACGTCATCTTCTACATTCATGTAGCCATCTTATTCTGGGTCTTCCTCGTCTCCTTCTACCATCCAGCTTTCCTATGCATATCTTATTAACTACACTAGTTTCCAACATTTTCTGCAAATGGCCAGTTCACCTGATTCTTCCTTGTTTAATGTTCACTACTACGTTTGGTTGTCCAAATAGACACTCTAACTCCAAGTTAGTCCGCATTCTCCATCCGTCCAAGTCCCTTATCACTCCAAATATATTTCTCAAAATCTTCCTTTCCCACCGTAATAACCATTGTTATTCTCTGATTGTTAACACCCAGCTTTCTGAAGCATACATTACTATTGACATCAGTGCTGTTGTATATATTTTAATTTTAATATTTCTACTGGAATTATCGTGACGTAGTACCTATCTTAAAGCATAAATATTCTTTATTTTATTTATGATGTCTTGATCCAAACACTTAGTGAACCTTCAGCACACATGTTTATTACTATCCCACACGGAATCCCACTTCTCTGAAAGGAAATGGTTTTAGTGGGTTCAGATGGTTTATTTACTGCCTTTTGTTTGTAACCATTAAATAAATATGTATATAAATTGTGTCTGATACTCTTTACTTTTATGTTTAGGCAGTTAAGGCAAGGCTACACTGAAAATTCCAAATTCTATAATAAGCTTGTTATTAAGAAAATGTTGCCACATAATTAGAGTATCATATTAAACTTGCATATAAATTTTTATGTTGCTACACCAAATAATTCATTAATTATTAATTATTTTTGAGAGAATATTGTAAAAATTAAAAATGTTCTACGCGTCAAGAAATTTGAGTTTCTAAGTTGAGCTTTTGTTTTCAGCTAGTATAGAGAAATTTTAAAAGATCCATATTCTTATTTTGTGGAATATTCTTGTAGAATTTGTTCTAAAATATTTTCCATGCGTTAGCTCTCAAAATTTTGAAAAGTTCAATTTTTTATGCCATTACACTATATAATTTCCAAAACATGAGCTTTAACCAAAAAAGAGGAATATGAAGTTTCTAATTTGCAAATTGTAGACCTATTCTGCAAGTTTCACCAAAATAAATGAAAAACTAGGACGCATGAGGCATTTTGTATACAGAAAAGTGCTAGAAAAAAGATTCTGAGAAAATTAAATTGAAGTAATGATTTTTACCTTTAACGATTGCTAAAGGTCTCTTTAAATTGTCACGTGATGGCCCAAAACGGCGCAAATGGTAAAAATAGCACGCCATCTATTACTACAAACCCTAAGCTACCAAAAATGCCAAAACAATCATGATTTTCAACATTTTAGGTGAATTTTCAGTATATTGTTGCCTTAAAACAGTTTCGTAGGTATTAATCGTGTACGTAAATTACCCGTCATGCACAATTTTGTGACCTATTGCCTCTATTACTTATGTTCTAATTTGTATGCCAAATAGAAAAGACAGCTTTCGTTGGCTTTCAAACTAGCGTTTAAAATGTAGTTTGAACATCAAAATAGACCAGAATAGTACGATAGTGGATATTTACAGAATATTAAGGTTAAAAAAATGAAATTACTTCTGTAGCCTGTTGCCTATTCCCGGCAGGAAGTGTAAGAATTTTTCTTTAGCAAGGATTACTCCACCACCTCCGTAGAGTCAAAATTATGAGTGTGAATTTGTCATAATCAGGGCAGGAACTTTGAACACCAAAACATAGGAACTTGGCGGCTGCAAGTTGCGAGACATTGACCTAGAAACTCGCGATCTACTGCTGTCCTGATGTACAGTCACGTTCCCAGGGAGGGTCTGAGGTGAGAATTCGAATATTGAAATGTGTGCTGCCTAAGTGCAGTGGAAAATTTTTGTGAACAAATGAAGGAAGTCCTTGATGATACTCTTAATAATTGTATTAAACGAAAACTTCAATGTCAGCCTCGGTGGCGTAGATGGTAGCAAGTCTGCCTCACGTTCAAGAGGTCCGAGTTCGATCTCGGTCAGGGAATGTAGGGTACCTCTAAGCTCCATGGACCCTGGCCCCATTTGAACATCATTTCACCCATTTCATTCATCGTCTGATATGACTTAAAAATTTAATAATTTCTTAATTCTAAGCGATTCCCTTACTGCCCTTCAGAGCCTTCGCCAGCTGTACAGCCACCATCCCATGGTACAGCGTATCCAGAATGCCCAGCACGTTTTATGCGCCCCTGTCGTTCACGTGGTGTGTGCTTGGATCCCCGCTGACGTTGATTTGCCGGGGAACGAAACGGTGGATCTGGCAGCTAAGTCGGCAACCACCCGGCCCGATGCGTATATATATATATATACCACAGGTTACCCCAGATGATTTTAAAATTACTTTGCAGATAGCTATGGAGTGGTGCGCTCTCCGCCGCAATAAACTCCACTGCGTAAACCACTTCCGCGTCCGTGGGTAACCTCCTGCCGTCCCTCTCGCAGGGAGGAAGTATACTTGGTTCGGTTACGCCTTGGCCACTGCTATTTTAAAGTCTGTTTAGTTAACTGGTGTGCACGTCGGCCGCTGCCTTTGACGAACCCTCATAACCGTTTTACAAGCCCGACCCTCTTCCCAGATCTTTCTGCAAGGTTGCCACCTTTCTCGATACGTCAGGGGTATCGTACGAGGTTTCGTCTAAATAAATTACCTTATGCCCATCACTGCGAAGCTTCCTTAGCTTTGACACACACACACACACACACACACACACACACACACACACACACACACACACACACACACACACACAAGCTACAAAGCTACTGGATTCCACAACAACCCTTACGTTATTCAAAGTGCGGTATTTGAAGCCCAGCTCCTTTAGGAGACCGCGCAAAGTGCAGTGCCCATAAGGAAAATTACATATTTCTTGAAAATGTGCAACCATTTCCTCTAAGGTGGGCGCTCTCCCTTTTGCATAGAATCTACAAATTTCTCGACGAATTAAATCGCATGTGAAATAATCTACTTTAGAGAAACGTTTCCTTTTGCTTTCACACTTGATCGGCTTCTTTGGTATTCCTTTCGTCACAATATTTCTTACTGTATTTCTGTGAATATCCAGAATTTATCATCAGGATCATTGGATGACCCCTTACCAAGATTATTTATCAGCATATATTTATATGTGTATAAAACAAGCGCTTGAATTTGCTTAGAAACAGTTCCCGTTATTACTTTGTTTATTTAGGCTTTTCCAGTAATATAACTCGTCCCAGTTATTCACACTGTCTTCACTTGGATTATTTTCACTTGACTGAAATTATCTGCTACTTCATTTGCATTTACCACTGCATTTCCCTCCCACGGTTTCCACATCTTGACCCACAACGAACTTTGGCAACTGAGACTCCACGTGGAGTAGATATGCCGCTGTCTCTTCGAGACCATCAGGTTTGCTATTGGTCCTCAACGACAGTGTTCCATTTGTGAAGTGTGGATCTTTATGTCGGTCATTAGTGGGCGGGAGGCTAGTTTCCTTTGAGCGGCAAACTGCACTCTCGTTCACTAGACAGAATTCCACACATGCTTGTTTACTTAACAGGAACCGTTCTCCAGTTTGCCCGATGTGCGGTGCGGACCTCTCGGTTCGCCATGTACTTTTGGAATGTCCTAATTTAGCACGTCTCCGCAGTTCTCTCCAGCTGCCAGTCAGCTTGGCGGAGATACTGGCGGATGAAGATTAAGCGGTTGCCAAGGTTTTCAAATTGTTTTTACAGGTTAATTTTAGCATTTAGCGTTTTAATTGCTTGTGACTTTTATGCCTTTTATGACATTTATGCAATTTATTCGTTTTTAAATTTCTTTGGCTTCTGCCATTGCTCTGCGTCTGTTTTATTTGTGATTTTATTTAGTATGTAGAGTATTAATCACACATCATCATTTATTCGAAACTGCGTGAAGTGCGACATTGTTTAAATAGCAACACAGATTCAAATATAAACTGTTTCAAGTATGCTCCAATCACATCATACGATGTAGAGAAAGCATTCTCTCAATACAAAAATATTTTGTCAGACAATAGAACAAGATTAAAATTTGAGAATTTATGAATTTACGTAGTTCTACATTGCAATTATAGTGACTATAATTAAAATTTAAACAATATTACTTCAATAGACCTGTCACTGTTCACAGAGGAGAGAATGAATGAGCTTAGGGACTTTCACTTGTTATTCATATATACGCGCTTAGTCAAAAGCCTCTGTTGTCGACTGACTGCATATCCAAGGTCGGAATCGGGTGTAGCGTGCCCTACCGACGTCCTACCACCCTCAGTTCTTTGTAAACAAACCTAATTATGAAGTGCGGTACTCAAAGAGATATCAACATTCCACCTCATTCATGAGTATTCATCCTTACTGAGAGCCAGAAGTGATTTGAACCTCAATAGTGATATATATGCCATTTTAATTCAGTTGAAAGTAGAAAAGTTATAACATTAATGGATTCATCACAACTGTCATCTATGATATAGTATTTATTCAACTCTATCTTGTGTTAATCAGATGATATTGCAGTTTCTTTTTAGTGCATTTTTATTTAACTATTTTTAACTTCACGCATGTTTACTGTTATAATATATCTATATTTCCACATACATCACTGTTCACTGAAACGTGCGAATTTTTTGTTTTGCTTATTGTTGTAACCTGTTTCTATTGTTTGTTTTATATTTTATTGTAATGTAGCATCAGTAATGTATTAATTCTACTGTGGTTGCTGATAACCTTAGTTGTTGTAAAGCGACCTTAAATAAATTAAAAAAACACCTAGTTCTATGGTTCTCGGCGTAGCAAACTTATTAGGTTGGGTGTTTAAAGTTCTTGCTCTGGTAACCCAAAATTTTCCACTATATGCGATTGGACATAACTGCTTATCCTCAATTGTTTCAAGGTTAAAATACCAGCCTATGTAACACTTCAAATGTTAGATGAACATCAGCCCTTTTATCTTGAATTCTCATTAGACGTTTGTAACAGTACTTTTGGGTTATGTTTGAAGTATGAAAAGTATATAAATTTATAAAAAATGATTATGTAAATATATTTAATAATTTAAATATGTAAAAATGTATGTAATTTTGTGATTGGCCAAAGTAATAATTGTATGACGTAATATGACGTAATGTTGTGACGTGGTATAAATCGGCCAATCACAAAGTTACGAAAAATCAATAATCCTGGTAGAGAGAGATCTTTGTTGTAATGGTGGAGTGTGATGAATAGTGCTGCAAGATCAAGAACATTTAAGTAATAGTTTGAATCTGTATAAATATAACAAAGTAAGAATTTATCGACATGTTGGAAGTGACTGGGAAAGGAAGTTCAAGCAAAATGTAATCTAAATAATACAATTAAATAGTTACAGAATTTGACTTCTCCGAAACTTTATTCCGAACCACGCCTGAAAAACAGATGTCTCATGACTCTTATTTAGAATGAGATAATACAATTGGTGACCAGAGGAAATAGATAGCCGCAAAAACTCACACGAGAAGAGAAAGAATTGTGCGTCCAACATAGAAATCCTGTCCCAAATTACGCCCGAACGTGTGTGGATCAAGACATAGATAAATTAACTACGTACTCAAATTCCTGTCCCACGTTTTAAAACAATTCTAAAGATATTTACAGTGATTAGAAGAATAGGCATTTTTTAAGAATAGCTTTTTGAAGAATAAGTAGCAATAGTTGTGCACATATGATAAGAATGTAGAAGAAAATTATGTTAGTTCTAGCCTTTAATTTTCTAGATTATTAGTCTTTATGGTGCAGGGAGGTTACAGTAAACTTAATTGGCGATGAAATGGATTCCAAATTTATAGCTTTGAAGTCATATGTTATTTATAGGTCCACGTGGAAAACAGTAGCAATTTTTTGAGACGAATGCTTTGTGGAATCTCAGTATATATTTGGTTCTTGCAAAAAAGTGACCACACAACTGCATTTGAAGTACTAATACGGAAATATCTTCTTATATCTTTAACAATATGAATATGCCTACAGAACTGTAGGCTTTAAACCGTGCGAGATTGTCTTGCGCATGCGTATATAAATGTGTGTAAAAAGGCTTTTGGGGCATGTAGAGCTTAAAATTCCAGCCCCAAATTCCTATAGAACGGACGTTGTTTTTGCAGCTGGTGCAGAATGTAAACATTGAAATGAACGACTGAAATCAATGCAATGATATTCGGTACCCAAGCTGTGGGCGAAATCAAAAGTTGATTCCTTGATAGGAATAAAAACAAATTACTTCTGAATAAATTAAGAATTGAACAACATGCATCGAAATAATTGATGAATTTCAGAACAACCTAACAAAAATCTAACAAAAGTAAAGATTGTGGAAACGTAGAGTCAGACTGAAAAATTCAATGCCATAGCCAGGATTTGAACCACGGATCTTCTGGTTTCCGTCCAGCCGCACTACCATTGTGCTACTATGGCCAACGTGCCGATATGACATTAAGTTCTCCAACTGACTCATATTTTCCCGGTAAACCACTTAGGAGTACTCACAAACACATGAGACAACTACCTTAATGGCGACTTACTACATGTAAGTACTTTAAGGCCCGGTTTTTTATAGTAAACTACTATTAGGTTAATTAATGGAAATTAATTGTTCTTTCACACTGGCCGTGTGTAGGCTAAGTTGTGGAAACGTAGAGTCAGGCTGAAAAAGTCAATGCCATAGCCGGGGAAATAGGAGTCAGTTGGAGAATTTAATGTCATATCGGCACGTTGGCCATAGTAGCACAATGGTAGTGCGGCTGGACGGAAACTAGAAGATCCGTGGTTCAAATCCCGGCTATGGCATTGAATTTTTCAGTCTGACTCTACGTTTCCACAATTTAGCCTACACACAGCCAGTATGAAAGAACAATTAATTTCCATTAAAATTAAAGATTGTCTTGAATCAAGTTGGAGGCTGCTGGATTTTTAAACGGTTTTCTTCACTGTACCTCAAATTTAAGGTGTATCTATTGACAAAGAAGACAAGAAATAAGAGTAAATTGGAGAATATTCAGCTCAAGATATGTGCAATATTTCAAGTGTTTCTTACAGTTTTAGTTATACAAAAGACATTCATTTGTTATAAACTTCCCCATAAAAATTAATATTTCCTTGGAAATTATGAGAGCTTCTTTTGTGAGATCATAATTTTCGAACAAGTGTCCATTTAAGGAGTAACGTGTTTTTGTGATATTTTCTAGAAAATCTTCAGTTTAAAAGTTTGGTATTATCCAGTTCGGAGTTTTGCAGAACACCCGTTTTTTATTCAGCTATGCCAGAATATCTACTTCCAGATTTATAATGACATTTAATTTCTGAATAGAATGCATATACTCCTGCTTACCTTACATATCTATGCGGTAAAGAAAGTCTTATTTTAATACAAAAATATGGTCAAGAGGAGAAATCGGGTATAAACATGCAGTTCGAATGACCCGCGTGTCTCCCGAGCGGCTGTGACCACAGCGACATAGTGGAGGTCTCGTGAAGCTAGAAGTACACGTAGTACGTTAGAGATGACGCGCAAGTTGTAATTGTTATGTATATATCAGTATGTCTTAATTATTGAGAATCATTCCTTAAATATGGGGAATAATGACGTTTTGTTGCACTTCAGAACTCATCCTAAATACGAATGATTGTATTTTGAACCTATATTGTACATAAAGACCAATAAAGCTGGGAAAATATATTGCGCTTTAGAATGAAAGTCTACAGAAAATTAAATAATTGTAAAAAATTCAACTATTTTGGGGATGGGTTATTTGATAATAGATTTCCATAATCTCAATTTAGAAATTATTTTGCTTGGTATTTGTATCCAGTTATATTAATAGACAGTAAAAAGCTCTTCTAATCATCATTCACAAATGCCAGTTCAATTACACCATTAACACACTTCCAAAATGTTTATTTTTACCTCATTACTATGGCCAATACACCTCAACTCCAAGAGGTTCATTTCCCGTAATTGAATTTGATCCGATCCGGCACTTCTCTTCGAGACTCTGAGGGACGAACATCACCTTGAAGAGACAACGCCGACCTACGCAAAATGGGAAAGAAAAACGCAGCTAAAAGCAAGAAGACCTGCCAACCAGCGCAGCCATTGCCTGCCAGCTCTCGGGCACCGTATCCCGCCCCTCCACAACCACCGGCGCCTGGGGGGAGCCCCCCGCGGAGCCGACCGGGAAGCTCTGGGCAAGTAGCTCCTCGCTGTAGCCTGCTTCCCCCCTGCACGCCCACCAGGTTCCCAGCCAGCTCCTCGAGAGTCCCAGCAGTCAACATCGCCGCAACACAGAGGGTCGAGTCAATAAGACTACTGCCGCTAAGCAGGGAATCGCCGGAGAGGAGCCTAGCTCGCAACAGTCTCTACCAGAACCTGGCTCTGCTTCCCAGCTGGATGCAAGCCAATCAACAGCGGCCGCCAGCCAGCCGCGGCCACGCAACCACCATCCAAACACAGCAGCGAGCGCACCACAGTCAGCACCTGGCCTTGCCTCTCAGCCGAGAGCAGGACAGCTCACATCGGCAGTTAGCCCTCAGCCGACATCAACCACATATCTTACCAGCATAGTGGTAAAGGGAGTGCCCCGGACCTACAAGCACGCTTCGTGCTTGCTGCAGCGCAGTATCAGTGGCCTTCAGCAACAAGGGTACACCGCATCGCATCAGCTCGGGGCCCGACACCGCTGGTCAGAGTGGAGCTAGCTAGCACCGCAGATCTGGAAGCTGCCCTGGTTACTGGCCAGCCCTAATTAGGGCAGGTGCTGAGGATCGAGGCCAGTCGACAGACCCGACCAAATCCATGCCACCGCTGCTGCGCCTACGGGCATACAGCAGAATCCTGTGCAACCAAACCGAGATGCCATTACTGTGGTGCCTCCTGCCTCACCTCGGTCTGCACACAGCATGACCTCCGCCGCTGCCGTCGTTATTGTGCCTCTTGTGGAGGGCACAATCACTACACAGACCAGGTGCTCTGCCCACTGCATCCTTGTAGGAAGGCTCAGCTATTCCACCAGCGCCGTCATCTTCTCAAAGACAGCTGAGTACACCACAGCCGCCACATCAGCAACCTGAACAGCCAACAGCACTTCACTCTGTCAGCCAGGAGCAGCTCTGGGAGTAAGTCCAGGGCCTAGGGGAAGCCATTCGGGTTCTCCATTCGAAGTTCCTGGTCGTAATGGCCAAACTGACCATCTTGGAGGAACTTCTTACGGAGTTCATGACTTCATCTGCGCATCAAGCTTCAGCACACACGAATCTCAGCACAGAGCTTGCATAATTACGAAAAGACATACAGGAGAAGCATGAATTCTCAATCTATCATCGCGACACACACACTCATGCTCCGGAGACTAATGTTTCGAGCACTTCAGGATGTATTTCCTACTAATTTTGGGTTGAGAAAAACAGATATGACAATGAAAAGTTTGTGTTAGCTCTAGTTTCTGTGATTCACACAAGGTGGAAATATTGAGAGAAAATGATACATTTTAATTATATATATGCTAACAACATTGAAAGTGCATTTGAATTTTTTTAAACTGGTAATTAAATGCTAAGAGTTCTAAGTTTCTCGAAAAATACTTCGCAGATAGTCGTGTCTGAAGAGAATCATGTGGTGGCCTATTGACTTCATCGTCTTTTAGCTTGCCCATTGTGTTGGATTTCCGCAGAATCCCTATACAAAGACCAACAGTAATCTGCAAGCATTACTTCATGCCAACGGCCCTGATATCTTTGTTCTATAACAGAAATGTCCTGATGGAATCTCTCCCCATGTTCATCACTAACAGCTCCACAACTAGGAGGGAAAAAGTCTAGGTGGGAGTGGAGAAAATGGATCTTAAGGTACATGTTGCATCCAAGGTTACGGTATTTTTGCAGGAGCACTGTCACCAAATGCTTGTAGTTGTCATCTGTTTTGTTCCCTAAAAATCCAAGAAAAAAACCCTTGAAGGCTTCCCAAGCTTCCTTATCTTTCCTCTCTAAAATTTGGTCAAATGCAGGATACTTTACAAGTTCTCTTACTTTTGGTCCAACAATAAGTGCCTTCCTTAACTTTTGCATAACTTAATTTCGTAAATTTCTTTCTGATTTTGTTTAGTTTTTTGACAGGTGTGCCATCTACCAACAAACTCCCTCAAATTTAACATCTTCACTCTAAAAGATAAAATAACACTATCTTCAAAACAAGAGCTAATCTATTAATTTCTATGATGATTTTTGAATTCAGCAGATGGAAATACGTGTAGATTCACTACCGTTAAGCCCGAAACCTTTTCATTATTGCACAGTGTTATTAGTTTTGTATGTCATCTCATCAGTTGGTATTTCCGCATTTATATGCATTTTTATCATTCTAGATATAAAATGAAATGTGTAGTGTGTAACGCTCGCTTTTACTACATACGGCACCACAGGCGGTGAAACTGATGATACATGAGATGAATATGGAGCACAGGTGGAATGAGATGGTGGGGGAAACCGGAGGTCCCGGAGAAAAACCGCCCCAGCGCCGTGTTGTCCATCACAAATCTCACTTTGCGGTCGCCTGGGATCGAACCCGGGCGCCCTTGGTGAGAGCCAAGCGGGTTTAGAGAACGTTAGTCTAAGTGCTTCAGTAGTTTAGGTTAGGCGATAATCCTAATGCAAAGGTCGAGAATTCAAATATGATTCAGTGAGACGGTCTTTAAGTATGTTCAAAAGAGACAATGGAGACACGGTCACATAAATCCTTCTTGACGAAAAACTTGACGTGTGGTGGAGCTGATAAAACTCTCAGAATTCAAATTGTTATAAATAGAATATTAATGTATTTGTTTTATTTACTTATTTATTTTTGCGCTTTTATCTCACCAAGGCGGCCCAGGTTCGATCCCAGGCGACCGCAAAGTGAGATTTGGGGTGGACAACACGGCGCTGAGGCGGGTTTTTTCCTCCGGGTTCTCCGGTTTCCCCCGCCATTTCATTCCACCGGTGCTCCATCTTCATCTCATGTATCACCAGTGTCATCGCCTGCGGTGCCTATGTAGTAAAAGCGGGCGTTAAACACTACACATTTCATTTATTTTTAGGATACGCTGTTTTCCCAAATAGGTTTAAGTATTAGTAATGTCAAATGGCAGCTGCTGGATACTCAAATCATTTTCAATATTTGAAAATAATTTTAATTTAACTCTTTTCGATTAATTTTGAACAGCTTTGAGAGTAAATTACATTCTGGTAAAAATGACAGGCTTCTGGAGACAGAAAAATATAATTTACCATATGGCTATCTCTAACAAGGGCATTTTTACATTTATATACAACTTATATAATGAAAATGCATTGTGTACGAAATTACACAAGGCTTTGCTTCCTTTCCTTATGGTATCTATTCGACGAGGAAAGCAGTTTTACGTTCTCAATAGACTTTTTCATTCTATACAAGCTCTGACTCTCAGCGCGGTGGAACCCCGCTTTCTAACAATAAGAATAGTTCTTCCGTTTCTTCAAGTCTTTCAGATTATCCGTGAAAACGTTTATCACTTCCTCGTTTAGTTGAGAAGAACTTATTTCCGTATCACTAGAAGCAACTAAACAACCAGTTAGATGATCCAGTCTGAAGCAAAATAGTGAAAACCATTCTCATATCTATTACAAATACACGAGCATTTATACCTATACTTTTAAGCTTTCATGATATAAGTAAATATGAATAGTTGTATTACATCCCCGACAGGTAGGTTGTGATCTAGAAGGCATCAAAGATGCCGACTTTTATTACTGACTACGCTTGGCATTTTCGGAGTGTTGATCCGTGGTCTATGCCGGTTAATGCCATTAACAAATTGTGAAATAGTTAAGTGTAGCAATGCACATTATTATTATTATTATTATTATTATTATTATTATTATTATTATTATTATTATTATTGTTATTATTATTGTTATTGTTATTGTTATTGTTATTGTTATTGTTATTGTTATTATTATTATTATTATTATTATTATTATTATTATTATTATTATTATTATTATTATTATTATTATTATTATTATTATTATTATTATTATTATTATTATTATTATTATTATTATTATTATTATTATTATTATTATTATTATTATTATTATTATTAGGGTTGTTATTATCATTATTGTTATTATCGTTATCATTATTATTATCATCGTCATCATTATACTTGGTATGACCTACATATGATGCAGGGCAATTTTAAACGTAACAAAGTAATGTAATAGAGTCAACATGAAAAATTCAATGCCATGGCCGGGATTTGAACCACGGATCTCCTGGTTTCCGTCCAGTCGCTCTTAACCTTTGAGCTACCATGGCCATCGTGCATTCCTGACATTAAATTCTCCATTTAACTCGTATATTTCCCCGTAGACCACTAGGGGCTCTCGAATCCGAGATGCACCGTTTGTGGCGCCTTACTATCGTAAGTACTTAAGTCCCAGGCTTCATCAGTTAACCCTTATTATTTTAGTTAATTGATCAACCACGGCTAGTGTGGAGAAATGATTAATTTCCATCAATTAGCTAAACTAGTGTAATACATATCCAAGGCTTTCACTTCATTTTCCTCCGCTTCCAATTTTTCAGAATTTTTGTATGTATTTGTTTTAAACTTTGCATACGTAATTCTAAATAGCAAATACAATTTTATAATATTTTGGTTCTAAATGGAATGGTTTATTAATTATTTACTTTTAAACCTGAAAATGGCCAAAAATGTTCTAGCCAAAAGCTGATATATGACTGAATACTCTATCATATTAATACAAATTGGAGGATTTCATTAAAATAATGAAATACATTAAATTCTTTAACATTAATGCTTTTCGAAATATTTGCTTTTGGTTACTTATCCACCCCAATTTCACAAGTATCATTGGAAATTTTAAAGTTGTGGTTCCCTCTGATTTCTACTTTATCTATTCGTCATGTGATCATTGTGACATATCAACTTTGTATTTTTTAATGTTAATGGGGTATGCCAATTCTTCAAGTAATGTATGCTTCCTTTTACTCTATTCATTATTAGTACAGCAAAATATGAAACTGTTGTAGAGCTTCCTTAAAAATTTTTTGAATTAAAACCCCCCAAAGACTTCTTAAGCTGATTAGTGTAAGAACCGTGTATTTAATAGAAATGAAAATTTATCTGCATGTGCTATCTTACCTCTTGAACCCATAGAATGGGTAATAGCAGAGTAGGTATCTCTTGCATTAGATCTATCTTCTCAATGCTGTGAATGTTAATGTTAAATTGGAGCCTCTTGTAAGCCACCAGCGGTGTAGCAGTCATCTGCAACAGTAACGTAACTTGTAAATAATTGTTTACCGCCCCATTGATATGCAGGTTGTTTCAAGACGACACAGAACGACTATAGTCGTTGCGTAGTTTATAACTTATCTGTTCCGAATAGTTCTCTTAGGTATCATTTTATGCAGCATTAAATATTAAATAGTTTTGTTATTAGGCAGTGCAGGAACCACTGGAGTGCTAACCTCAGAAGTTATTGGGACGTACCGGTCACGAAAACAAAAACATTACTCCTTGCTGTTTATCAGTGAACCTAGTGTAACTTTCAGGTAATGGGGCAAAGGATAGTTACTTGTCAAAAGTCGACTAATAACTCGGACAGTTGAAGGTTGCTCTTCAGTGTAAAACTACACATTCCGTCCTAACAGGGAGGATTTTGCGCGTACTTAGATAGTAAATCCAAGGAATATGGAGCGCTATACGGACGCCGAAATGACGGATATGGTTTCGATGGATGGAGGAGCTGAAGGGAGTTCAACGAACGCACAATTAATTCAGTTTCATTAAAAATATGAGTTGTACAAATAGTTACATCAATGATAATATTTATGTAACTTTAGAGCACTTTGTTATAACGTTAAATGTAGAATACTTTCAACAGCTTCCTTTACAGTTACAAATGCTTTATTTAATATTATAAAACATGTGAAATAAAATGCTTGTTTCATTGTATAAGCCCTTTAGTTATGGCTAATTTATCTACAATTCTTTGATTTTGTTTACCGTTCCGTTTATCATTTAATGGTTCCACCCTCAGCCTCACTAACTCCCTCTAAAAGGTATAAGTTACATATGTCCACCAGCTTATTTGTCATCATGGACTGTTATAACGAAATTTCGGAACACGATAAACACTCATAAGCAACAACTTCTCTATCGCGGTTTCATAAGCCAAAGGAATTCTAAATAGTAGCAAGCAAGCTACTGTGGAGTATACCGGTATGTTTACAAACAATTACAGCACGCGGTACGGCGTGTAAGCTATACCTGCGAACTCCGGCAGCGTGAGGCACGCGTTGTTCCTGTCACTGCCTAATCCACTCATTCTGGAGATTTTTATACGGCTCTATTGGCGGTAAATATTATCTATATGTGTCACATAGGTCAGCAACTACTTCTTAATTTTCGTTCGGTGTCGTTTTGAAACATCCTGTATATACAATCAGTGGGTGGGGGGACGAGAGACTGCACCCGGAGGCTAAGGTACAATTACACACCTTGCTTTGATAATTTAAGAGCTTTAATTAATCTCTTATTCACACTGACAGCTTACTTGCACAATTACACTTAACTTAAACTTCCTCGAAAGTTAAACTTTGTACACATTATAGCACCCGGGAGCTAAGACAGTTATAAATCACCGTGCACGCGCTCTGAATGGAAAGCCCCGACTGCCCTGTCTTATCAGTTCGGAGAGTTGTTCGAGAGAGGAACCAAAGCAACCTTCACGCGCTCACACGGAGAAAAAGGGAAACACAAAACAAATGAGGCACACCCCTCGTATAGGAAAGGTGCAATCAGCACAAGACAGAGGCGTTAAATATGTGCCACCACATGCCAATTGAGTTCTAACCATAGAAATAGTCCTCTAATGCAGAGATGGAATACTGCTATTGCATATATACGCTGCATTCCACATGACTGATGCATGATAATGATTCTCTCAGTTTTTGTGAAATTCAAAAATACTGCAAAGTGCACAAAGTATATTATCAAATTCAGCTGCCCTCAATTCTAGACACCTTAGGCAAAGCATATAAGATACTATAAACATCCAATTTTAAATTTGAAAGTAGAAATCTTAAAGTTGCTACGATGATATACGAAAATATGTACGAGTCGTATCCGTAAAATAGTCTCCAATTTTATTTCATATTAAAACATGATTATTGTCAGTGAATGTTACATTGATGGAAAGGCGGAACTTAGTTATATCTCATCGTAGTCACCATTGCGATCGCTGCCCGCCTCGGTAGCGTGGTGGTAGCCTGTCTGCCTCACGTTCAAGAGGTCCCGAGTTCGAATCTCGGTCAGGCTGGGTTACTTGGATAAGCTTTTCCCGGGGTTTTCACTTATCCTGAAAGACGAATGTCGGGTGATTCTAAGCTCTATGGACCGCGGGCTCATTTGAGCATCATTTCACCCATTCCATTCATTGTCCGATATGACTTAACGTTGGAGGACGTAAATTTAAAAAAAATGCGATCGATGCACCTTTGCATGCGCTGTGGCAATTTTTGTATAGCCTTGTCATAGCACTCTCCCGCCAAGTTGAGCAGGTAGCGCTCAACCTCGTTTTTCAAATCATCGTCGGTCTGGAAATGTGTTCCAACCAGGTGTGACTTCAACTCAGGAAACAGAAGATAATCACTAGGTGCTAAGTCTGCACTGTAGGGGGATAGGTGAGGATGTCCCATCTGAACTGGGCCAGTGAGCTTTCGGCGGAACCAGCTCGCACACACCTTGCGATAATGCAAATTTTCAGTCAAAAACTTGTCAATCGTAGTCTTACAGACTTCATGGAGAAGTTCGCATAGCTCGCGAACTCTCATTAAGCACTTCTTGCTCCACTTTCGGCTGAAACCGATGGCCGACCAGAACGCTGTTCTTCATGGACGTCTGTACGTCCGTCTTTGAACTCTCTGACCCTCTTCGGCACGTTTTTGGCTTCCATACACTGTGGCCCATAGACTTCGCATAACTGACGATGAATTTAAGTGGGCGCAGTGTCCTTAGCACTCAGAAAACGGATCACTGCATGCAACACGCACTTGGCGGCGGAAGTGATAGGAAGCTCCATCGCAAACTGCTGCCCAGCCAAGACTAATGGTTGCAACGGATTCATTGTGGTGGGGACTTGAAGAAGTGAAGCCACGCTACACGCCAGTGTTGCCGGATCTCACGTAATAGGGTTCCTCACGGTTCCAGCGTCCTGGAGACCTTATTTTACGGGCACAACTGGTATAAGCCATTTCAAGCCACATCTGTCTTACTCAGCTAAAAATATTTAAAGATGAATAGTTCTGGAACTCATTTTAAAATATGAAGAGATTTTGTCTATTATAGGCTGAGTTCTGATTGTTGTGTTAACATTTTAAAGTTCTCAACCTGAAATTGCGGTTTTTACCTTTCAAAGATAGGCATCCTTATAAAACAAATGACAAACGATGTATCTAGCTCTTCACATGTTCTCTAAAATTTGCAATTTCTATTCTTAGGTTATACGTCTGCGCCTTCCTTAATATTCTTTCCAGTATAGCATATTTATAGGTCTGCTATTTGTGATAATTTTCTTATCAGCCGTTGTAGAAATATAAGACAGATTATACTTAATTACCTAACTCATTTTGTACAATATTAACCTAGTTCAAAGAGCACTGGTGTAGACTAAGTAACATAATTATGTACTGTGTGCTCCAATATACCTGAAAGTTTTAATTAAACTTACCGGCTCAAATTGCATAGTTATCTCATGATCCTCCTTAGTTGGTCTTAGTCCAATCACAGCCCTCTGGTAAGACTCATCTGCTAGATAGAAATGTGGTAGCGATGCCATGATGGGGGCTCCTGTGAACATAAAATTTATGGAATCTTAAGATTTTGTAAACATTTTTGAACCTTATTTTTTACTATAAGTTAGTACTGCTTGGCCTAATCAAAAACTTGTAAGTCCAGCTCTCTGGTGGCGTGTACCGTGTCTGGCTCATACTAGAGAGAGCAACATTTCTTATCTCAGTTTGCGTAACCCTAGTCCTAACCAGTGGCGTGTGCTGGGATTGTGACTGGGGTTATCACTAGGCCTACAAGATCTGAACAATAAGAGACTTTTGATTAAATGCTAGCTTCAGAAACAGTGCATTTAAATCAACTTTTCTTGAAACAAGCTGTTAAAACCATCAAAAAGTGTTTCACAGCCTGTTTATATATAGAACACTGCTTCACTTTTTGACAATTTATTTTCTTCCTGTATTTTTACACAGCCGATGTTTTTAAAACAAGATTTGTAAACATCTTTCTTGATTTTAATGGCGTAGTAAACGCAACAGCGTGCCATTCATCATTTAAGTATGCTCTTTTTCGACGCGTCTGTGTCCGAGACGATAGCCGTAACACGTCTGACCATATCAAGAGAACCTTAAGGAATGAGAGCTTTCTCAAGTGAAAATCAAATCAAATTAAAATTTTTACTGAACTCGGATTGGTTCGTTCTATCATGTCTTGTTGCTAAGGGACTAATACTTGAATTTGATTGGCTTGACGTCAAAGTTTGAATTTCTGGGCAATCTATTGTGTCACAAACAAAGCCATCTTGATTTAACATTTTCATCAATTTCAGAGGCACAGGTTTGCCTAACATCTCCATGTAAGGAGATTTTAACGAATTTCTCGAATTATATGCAACATCAGCTCCAGAGTTTAAAGACGGACGTACAGACGTCCAGATGATGATGATGATGATGATATATAAGGGCGCTCAACTACGGCGGTCATCAGCGACCTTTAAAAAACTAGTCATGGCAAAAGCCAGATATAAAACTTCTAAAAACTATACAAGTGTAACAAAACCTATTAAAATACACGTACATAAAAACATCAATCAAAACCTACTAAACATTTCGTTCACTAAATCCTAAACTCTAAAATAGACAAGAATCTAAAAACCTTCTCCACGGGTCTCCACGCACGGCCTACACGTGGGTGGGCCTGTTGACCGCCTCCCTCAACCACGAAGAGGAGCCCACACGAGGGAGACTGCTGGCTCGGGACCCCGGCTGCGCCAAAACCGTACCTACCGAAGTAGGCCCCTGCGGGGTACAGACGTCCATGACGAACAGCGTTCTCGTCTGCCTTCGGTTTCAGCCGAAACAATTTCACAATTGGAGCAAGAAATGCTTAAAGATCGGCGTGTTACAGTTCGCGAGCTGTGCGAACTTATCCTTGAAGTCAGTAAGACTACGACTGACAAGATTTTGACCGAGCTTTTTCATTATCGCAAGATGTGTGCGAGGTGGGTCTCCAAAATCCTCGGCTGATCTGGGCCAGTTTGGATGGGACATCCTCACCCATCCTCCCTACAGCACACACTTAGCACCTAGTGATTATTATCTGTTTCCTGAGTTGAAGTCACACCTAGGTGGAACACATTTCCAGACCTCCAAACATCACACCTGTGCGGTGAAGCGGGCACAGACATACGCTGATATGCTGTCCGCATGGTACATTACCTGGCGCCTAAAGGTTAACGCCACCAAGTCACAGGCTATAACATTTACCAGAAGGAATCCACAAGATGTCCTCAATCTCCGGCTAGCACGATAAGAAGGGCCAGTGTCTAACTCAGCGACATATCAAGGGGTCACCCTAGATATGAAGTTAACATGGAAGCCCCACATCATACCACTGGCAAACAAAGTTAGCAGAAAGATGGCAATGACTTACGCACTGTACAACAGAAAATCGACAATGGCGTTGGGGAACAAGATCCTGCTATACAAGCAGGTTCTGAGACCTGCACTAACATATGCCTGCCAAGTCTGGGGTGTTGCCGCTAAATCACACCTGTACAAGCTACAAGTGTTACAAAATCGCTACTTCCGTACCGCAACTAATGCCCACTGGTACATTCCCAACGATAACATCCATTCTAATCTCAAATTTCCTAAATTGACAGACCATATCCTGCACCTTTCCCGCAGCGTTTATGCTAAGCTTCCTGACAGCTTCAACCATCTAATCCGCGGCCTCGGGGAATATGACTTCGACCCCGGAGAAACGTATAAAAGACCCAGACTTGTGCTAGGACCACCATAACCACGAAATGAACCATACCAAAGAAAAACACGTTCACCGAACTACACAAACAATCCCAAACAACTACATCACCATCTGACCACCATCCGGTAATTAAAACCCCATCTCTATGCCAGTAAGAGATCCAATCCCGGAATGGCAACAGTCGAAGGAGCCTCCTTCGTGGAGGAGGGCCCCCTTCAACGACCCCTGTGCTGTGTGTATTTCCAGACCGACGATGATTTGAAGAACGAGGTTGAGCGCTACCTGCCCAACTTGGCGGGAGAGTGCTATAACAAGGGTATACAAAGTTTGCCACAGCGCATGTAAAAGTGCATCGATCGCAATGCTGATTACTTTGAAAAATGTTTGTAAGTTCCGCCTTTTCATCAATGTAACACTCATTGACAATAAATATATTTTCTATATTAAATAAAGTTGGAGACTTTTTGAAGACTGAAGCAGTGAAGCCATTCTTTCTGGACTCGCTGTATATATTCGGTTAGAAGTTTACAAAATGATACTATGACAGCAACCAGGTTAACAAATATTGTAAATACCTGAGCACTTTGCGTGCTGTAGCAATATGACTGTCACAGAATCGATGTAGCCGACTGAACGCTTAATTACGAAACGAGCCACAACACGATGCTGTGGTTGTAAATCATAATTAAATGTAGGCCGCAACTCGCAACAGACTTGGGTAGGTAATTAATGCAGCTATTGTCCCCTGGAGTGTCTATTAAGTTTTATGGAATATAATCATGATCGAACTAATGCTTTTCGGCATTACATTAGTATTCCAAACAGTGTGCACCAGTTTAAACAGGCCGAAGTGATGTTCGAAGAATCACATACTTCATCCACCCGATGTTTCTATAAATTATATAGAATATACCCATTATTTTTATATACTTAGAGTAAGCAGAGAAGGTAGGTATCTATACCGACAAAAAATTCAATATAAAGACATGAGGAAAACGCGTTTCCCTGATTGCGGCACCTTTAAATGCCGACTCCAGAATCTTTTTCTTTAATTAACCTGTGACAGGTTCTTCAGTACTGTGTCCTTTCTGTCAAACTATGAGTAGGTATGAGGATGGGTAGCATCAGCTAAGCTGAGTGATACGATGATGTATATATGTTGCTAACGCTCTGGAGTCAACAATGAAGTCATTCTCCTTCTGGTCTCTCAGTACTTAGAAGCTATATAGGGCGATCCAATAAGCCATAACATTTGAACCGATAGCAGGACATACGTGCAGCTGCAGGAGAATAGAATAAACAATTAGGAAATTACGAGGGCTATCCAGAAAGTAGATTACGTTTTGGAATAAAAAGTAAACAAAGTATAGGAAACAAATTTTATTATATACAGATGAAAGTCACACTCAAATACTACTTTTCGACATAGTCACCATTCAAATTAAGGCATTTATCGTAGCGATGTACGAGCTTGGAAATTCCTTCGTCGAAAAATTCGGCCGCCTGCGCCTTCAACCACTTCGTTACCTCTTGCAGCTGTGCGTCGTCATCAAAACGCTGCATAGCCAGCCACTTCTTCATTGCTGGGAATAGGTGGAAGTCGCTCGGTGCCAGGTCAGGACTGTACGGCGGATGAGGAAACAACTCCCACTTAAGATTCAAGAACTTCACGAGTGACATTTCCCGTGTGGGGCCGGGCGTTGTCGTGAATCAACAAGATCTTAGAGCTCAACATTCCTCTGCGCTTGTTTTGAATGGCTCTTCTGAGTTTTTGGAGAGTTTGGCAATACCTTTGAGAGTTTATTGTAGTGCCTCTTTCCAGGAAGTCCACCAAAATCACACCTTTTCTGTTCCAAAAAAACAGTCGCCATCATCTTCCTTGCCGACATTGTTTGCATGCATTTCTTGGGTTTTTGGGGAGAACTTGTGTGCCCCCACTGCATTGATTGCAATTTCGTTTCACAGTTCACGTGTTTCACCCGTGTTTCGTCACCAGTAACGATGGGATCGAGTAAAGAGTCACCATCCTTATGGTAAACGTCCAAAAAGTTCAACGCTGCAGCCATTCGCTGATTTTTGTGGTCCTCTGTCAAGATTTTTGGAATCCATCTTGCACAAAACTTGTGGTAACCAAGCTTTTCGCTGATGATTTCGTGCAACAAACTTCGCGAAATTTGTGGAAAACTCAAAGAAAGTTCCGTTATTGTGAACCTTCGATTTTCACGGACTTTAGCATCGACTTTTTCGACAAGTTCGGCAGTCACTATGCTGGGTCTCCCACTTCGATCTTCGTCGTGAACATTGGTTCGGCCATTTTTAAATCTGATGACCCACTGACGCACTCCACCTTCAGTGATAATGTTGTCCCCATACACTTCACAAAGCTGCCGATAGATTTCTATCGGTTTACAGTTTTTTACAGTCAGAAACCTTATTACTGCACGCACCTCGCAGCTCGCGGGATTTTCAATTAACGCAGATATTTCAAACCGTCACAGTAACTGAACGGAGCACAGCACGAACCTCTCACTAGCACGGCTAGATGCCGACTGAGCTGCGCAACGCTCTGAACCCAAGATGGCCGCGCTAGCCCCGCCCCTAGCGGAAACAGACGAAAACGTAATCTACTTTCTGGATAGCTCTTGTACATTGTACTATTTACATCTCAGAAAATGTTGGAAGTGTCCTCCACCAGCATCTATACATATTTGCACTCGTCTCACCATATTTTCTGAAGTTTTACGGAGATTATATCGAATTGAGAGAAGGTTATTTCCAGAAAAATGTAGCAACGTGCCAAACATCTAAGGCCACCACGGAACTTGTGGACAGCTTATCTGATAATGTAATATCAAATGGTATATGAGCCCCACATCCCCTGACCTAACTTCACCGGAATTTTTCTTATGTGGGGTATCTAAAAGACTGTACAAGCATAGGCCACCGAGAACTGATGTACTCAAGGAATCCATTCGAACCGAAATAAGTAACATTGGCGAGGATACTCTCCACAAAACTTCAGAGAATATGGTGATACGTGTGCATATATGTATAAATGCTGGTGGAGGACACATCCAACATTTTCTGAGATTTAAATAGTGTAATGTAATCTCCCAATCGTGTATTATTTTCTCCCAAAGTTGCACGTGTGTCCTATTGTTGGTTCAAAAGTTACGGCCTATTAAAGTGGTTCAGATTTATATGGATCGCACTGTATCTCGATCATTTTGTAGAGGTGCACTGTTTTGTAGAGGTTCTCTGACCTTTTCTATCTCTTGACAGCACATACACAATTTGCAGAGGTTAGTATGCCAATTCTTTGGAGATGTTTTCTCAGGCAATTATGTCCTGTAGTAAGCCTTCTGGCAACAAGATTTGTGCCAATTCCGGAATTACAGAAGAATTTCTAGATGTATTTTCAGATTTCCTTATCCATTTTTATAGCTGGCCTAAATTTGTAACTATCATTAATTGTTTCCTTTATAATCCTTATAATGGATTCATATGAAAGGTTTTGTCTTTCTTTGTTTAATTTTTAGATCTTTTCTGCTAATTAAGTGTGATCCATATAAACCTGAACCAATTCAACGTTTAAACTAATAATACGACACGTTTGCAACTTTGGGAGAATATAAGACATAATTGGACGATTACATTACACTATTTACATCTCAGAGAAAATGTTGGAAGTGTCCTCCACCAGCATCTATACATGTTTGTACTCGTCTCACCGTATTCTCTGAAGTTTTACGGAGATTATATCCAATTGAGAGAAGGTTATTTCCAGCAAGACGTAGCAATGTGCTATACATCTAAGGCCATCACGGAACTTGTGGCCAGCTTATCTGATAATGGAATGTGACCTTGTGGGTTCGTGAAATTAAAAGTCCAATTGGACAACTCAAAAATGTTCTTTATTTCCACCGAATTACAGTCGGAACACTTGCCGATTACACGTAATTACGTAATACACACAATTACAATTCACCAATTCGTCTGTAACAGGTCCACTGCACGCTCACAGTTACGTACAACTCCTCTGATGCACGTTCAGAGCCTTCCGGTCCGTTCGCTCGCTGGGCGCTCCTCACGGCTACTCGACAAGAACTGAGCTGACTAGAGCCAAGAGCCAAGAGCAGGTGCGGGTCGCCCGGGTTCTCTCGGGCGGAGGGTTACGCGCCACGGTACCTATCCGCTGTGCGGATTTACCCGTGCGGTAAAATAGAACTAAGATGTTCGCAAGCTTGCGTGTCGTTGTGTTAGACGGCGCAGTTGGCCTCTGCTGATGCTTCTGGTGCCGGGGTATTCCCCTTGGGGAACAGTGCCCGTTCCACCCTGCTTTTGCGGTCGCTAGCGAGCCGACAAGCCGTGGTGGAACCAGTAGCGAGAGGCCAGATGGAAATTAGGTTAATGATGTTGGTGTTTCCAGGTCGTGCGCGCGCCCAGGGCACGACTGCAGGTGTTAATCTGCCAGCCGGGGCGAGGGCGCGATTTGACCTGGCGGTGAATGTTAGGGGTAGCAGGAGAGGCAGAACCTACCACCCAAGGGCGTCCTTGGGTAGGCGATAGCTCCTCCGTCTCCTGGGGAGACGGTGGTCGTATTGACCGAGTGTGTTTACCAGCTGGTTTGGGTGGGGGGTGATCTTGGCATACAACGTGCGTGTACGTTCGCGCACGACGTCTACGACGTATGGTATGCCAGACTGGGTGTGCAGGAAGTGGGATGGGAACCTGCGGTCGGTACCGTAGATCATCCTTAAGGCTATGTTCTGCACGGCTTGCAGCCTGCGGAGGGTGGTATGAGCCACCGAACCCCAGACCTCGCATCCGTACAGGATCAGAGGCGGGATGATCGCAAGGTACGTCCGCAGTTTGAGGCGGATGGGCATTGTGGATCTGAAGATCGGGTAGAGTTGCCTGAGTGCAGCGTGGCCGAGGCCTTCCTTTGCCCTGAAGTGCGGAGTGAAAGTGAGGCCGCGGTCCAGTTGGATTCCCAGGTATTTGGCGGTTCGAACCCAGAGGATTCTTCTCCGCCTCAACCGCAGGTCACTTTCTGGGCGCCAGCTACGGACCTTAGCCAGCATAAGAGCCGAGCTCTTCTGCGGGCTAATGGCCATCCTCCACTTCTCACTCCACCTGCCAATGGCGTGGAGCTGACGCTGTAGAGGGGGGAGACAGTAGCGGACGTTCTTGTTCTGCGCCAGTATGAGGACGTCGTCGGCATACTGACACAAAACAGTGCGCGGTTCCGTGGGTAGGTCAGACATGTAGGCGGCGAAGAGTAGCGGGGACAGGACACTGCCTTCCGGGACTCCAGGCGCTCTGGGTCCGACAGAGGATAGCTTCCCCTCGACCCGCACTCTGAAGGTGCGGTCCTTGAGGAAGCTGCTGAGTATTGATAGGTAGGGAGGGGGAGTTGTGCTTCTTTGAGTTTAAACAACAACCCCTGGTGCCACGTGGTGGCGAAGGCCTTCTACACGTCCAAGAGCACAGCGATGGTTTTGAGGCCGTCCTGGAATCCCAGAGCAGCCCTTTCCGCCAAGCGCAGTAACTGCAAGGTGGTGGAGTGTCCCCGACGGAAACCGAATTGGTGATCCGGGAGTAGGTGCCTTTC
This sequence comes from Mantis religiosa, assembly GCA_030765055.1. Lineage (NCBI taxonomy): Eukaryota > Metazoa > Arthropoda > Insecta > Mantodea > Mantidae > Mantis > Mantis religiosa. Next base: position 24,986,531 of record CM060959.1, on the reverse strand, counting down.
CTCAAAGAGAGGAGTTAGGCGGGCTGAGCTGAATCGCCAACTACAGGCCATATATAGGGAAGATTGCCGTTTCTGGAAAGTTCGCGGCGCGCACAATTATCCCGGGGTTTCGAGACGTCTGGTGGGAGGGGAAAGAGACGGTACAGGGCTCGCGCCGCTTTCCTAATAATCCCTTCAGTTATGACACGAGACAAATGGGTAGGCGTGAGCTAAATACTTCCCGTCTGGCCCTGCTGCCAGCCGGTTCTATAGGGAGTTCCGACGTTCGGATGACAGTAATATTATCAAAAGGCATTTGAGCCCCACATCCTCCGACCTAACCTCACCGGATTTTTTTTCTTGTGGGGGTATCTAAAAATTAGTGTACAAGAATGGGCTACAGACAATTGATATTCTCAAGGAACCCATTCGTGCATTGTTGAGGATTCTCTACGTAAAATTTCAAAGAATATGGTGAGACGAGTGCAAATATGTATAGATGCTGGTGGAGGACACATCCAACATTTTCTGAGATTTAAATAGTGCAATGTAATCTCTCAATCGTGTATTATATTCTCCCAAAGTTGCACGTGTGTACCCTTATTGGTTCAAAAGTTATGACTTATTGAACTGGTTCAGGTTTATATGGATCGCACTGTATCTTAAACACTTTGTAGAGCTGCGCTGTTTTGTAGAGGTTCTCTAAACTTTTCTATCTCTTGAAAGCATATATACAATTTGGAGAAGTTAGTATGCCAATTCGTTGGAGAAGTTTTCTTAGGCAATCATTTCCTTTAGTAAGCCTTATATTTACGTGACAGTTCCGGAATTACAGAGGGATTTCCTAGATGAGTTTTCAGATTTCGTTACCCAATTTTACAGCTGGTCTACATTTGTAATTATCATTAGTTTTTTCTTTATAATCCTTATAATAGATTCATATGAAAAGTCTTTTTCTTTCTTTGTTTAATTTTAGATCCCTTTTGTTATAAATTGCGATCCAAATAAACCTGAACCAATTCAACAGGTCGTAACTTTTAAACTAGTAATAGGACACATTTGCAACTTTGGGAGAACATAATGCACAGTTGGTAGATTACATTACACTATTTACATCTCAGAGAAAATGTTTGAAGTGTCCGCCACCAGCATCTGTACATGTTTTTACTCGACTCACCATATTCTCTGAAGTTTTACGGAGAGTATCCTCGCCAATGTTACTTATTTCGGTTCGAATGGATTCCTTGAGAACATCAGTTCTCGGTGGGCTATTCTTGCACAGTCTTTTAGATACCCCCATAATAAAAAATGCGGTGAGGTTAGGTCAGGAAATCAGGGAGGCCACACACCTTTTCGGGTTATTCGATTATCAAAGAAACTGGTTATAAGTTCCATAGTGTCATTACATGTATGGCTCGTTTCTGCATCTTTCTGGAAATAACCTTCTCTCAATTCTATATCTCCGTAAAACTTCAGTTAATATGGCGAGACGAGTGCAAACATGTATAGATGCATGTGGAGGACACTTCCAACATTTTCTCTGAGATGTAAATAGTGTAATCTAATCTCCGAATTGTGTATTATATTATTACTAAGTTGCACATGTGTCCTATTATTGATTCAAAATTTATGGCCTATTGAATTGGTTCAGGTTTATTTGAATCGCACTGTATCTTTATCATTTCCTAGAGCTGCAATCTTTTGTAGAGGTTGTCTGTCCATATACCTCTTGAGATACATTAACAATTTGGAGAAGTAAGTATGCCATTTCCATGGAAAGGTTTTCCTAGGCGATCATAAGCCTCATAGCAGCAGTAGATTTATGTGACAATTCCGGAATTACAGAGAGATTTTGTAGATGTGTTTTCAGCTAGTCCAAATGTGTAATTATCATTAATTTTTTCTTTATAATCCTTATAACTGATTCAGATGAAAAGGTTCATCTTTCTTTCTGTTTGATTTTAAAACTAGCTTTACCAATAGATGAGCTCTTTCGTTCCTCTAATTTCCACAATGGCCCGGAATCCATTGCAAAACTGAGTATTCCAAGACTTTATTTTGTATGTATTTACAAAAGTACATAAAAGTAAATATATATAAACAAGACCTTTCGAATTATACAATCGTGACGAAACGCACTCTCCATTTCGGAGGCATCGTTCCGTAATGACCAGTTGATGGTGACGAGTTTGTTGGGTTGCCTACTGTTGCAGGGAACAACTCGCGATTGGATTCTACGATACTTCGCAGCTGCAACACCTATCTTCCTAGCGGGGATATAGTGAAACTCAACAGTTATGCGAGTCGTGGCCCGTTGCTGTGATTAGTTCTCAGCTTATACACTTCCTCAGTTATATTAAGTCATCATTTATCAGGGAGCGACCGCGATATATGTAAACCAAATTAGCTGTCAGTGTTTCTAGTGTAAATGCCATTGCAAGAGCACTTCTTATCGAAATGTTTTGAGCTTAGTCTGTCTGAATAGCCACGTTGTAATTATGCTAAGCTTAATGAATCAAATTTACATAAATTAAAGCACTCTGTGCTTGTAAATGTTGAAAGAAAGGGTCTTATTACAAAACATTCCAGCTGCGGTGCTAGACAAGGGTGGACGTTCTTTTCAGCTGTGAAGTTAGAACCTTATTGACGACTTTCTGCATATCTAGCAAACTTTGAAGCTTAGAACTTGAGGACCTCTGACTGCTGTAAGGAAATAAACTACCAGACCACATATCGACAACACGTGACATTTGCTTGCCTCGGTAGTATGTCTGCCTCACGTTCAAGAGGTCCCGAGTTCGAATCTCGGTCAAGGTGAGCAAATTGGATAAGGATTTTCCGGGATTTTCCCTTACCCTTCAAGACGAATGTCTGGTAACTGTAAGCTCCATGGACCCTGGACTCATTTGAGCATCATTTGACCCAATTGTTTCACCATCCAATATTACTTAACGTTGCAGAACGTAAATTACAACAAAAAATCGACATTATCTAATTGATTCGCATCTTTTCTGGAGTACCATAAGGAGGTCTCAAATTCACTTTGAGATCAATCCAAACAGTAACTTACGTGTAAAACGCTTTAACCGGTCTTCGCAGTATACAGCTGTTACACAGTAAATTGTAATTTACAAGAGGGATACAGGAGTCAGTTGGGAAATTTAATAATGCACTTGCATGTTCCCATGGCAACTGACGTCATTAGAGCAACCGGATGGAAACGAGATTTGTAGTTGAAATACCGGCTATAGCATTCCATTTTTAAGTTGTTCTAGCTTTCCATTCGTGTCCTGCACTTGGCTTGAGTAAAAGAACAATTTATTGCTTTCTTTGATTCCAGTACAACACAGACTCACTTTGCATTACGTTGAAGTAGGCTACCCAAACTACTCCCTCGGTATCCATCTTAGTCATATAGGCCGCGCCGTGGCTCAGTGGTTAGACCAGTGGCGGCTGGTAGGTTAAATTATTGGTGGTGCACAAATGAAAAATAAAATACAGAGTAGTAATGACTCACCTATTTATACAGATTCTCTGCTCTACTCTCCTTAGACCTGGCGAATCTATTGATAACTTTTGCGTTGAAGTCGCTGATCTTCATAACAAACTCTCTCTCAATTGAAAGCATTGCTAATGCCGACAATCGGTCCTGTGACATTGTGTTCCCGAGGAAAGTTTTTACTCTTTTTAAAGTTGAGAAACAGCATTCAGCTTCAGCGGTAGACATTGGCATAGTTAACACTACTCGGAGGAGTTTGACATATTCGCTGAATGTAGCACATATATTGTTTTCCTTATTGAAGTCCATCAAGCACAAAGCGCCGGACATTCCACGAAATTCCTCTCGACTGTAAATTACAGTCAGTTCTCTACGAATTATTGTTTCAATGATAAAAGGATAGAACCTTATTGTTTCTCTAAGGGAATCCTCTGGAAATGTCTTGGAACTTTTCTTGATGAAACAAAGTTGAGGCTACCAGATGCCCCGTGAAGCTAAATTTGTCCTTTGCTTCTCTAAGAATGTCACATACTTCAAGAGCTTTTCTTCTTTTCACATCATGATCTTCTATTCTTCTCCTCTTAATTGCAGTTTCTTCGTGTTCCTCGATATCCACGCTATTTCTTACCTTTTGCACTTCCCTTTTAAATGCGTTTAGCTGGGCGATGGCAAATGTTGCATTGCAGTCTCGTTTCTGCAGCTGATTGTACAAAATGTCCACACGTGGCATGATCTTGTAGAAGAAAGACAGCCAGAATACAAAATTATAATCTTTCAAAGTGGCCATAAACCCAGAAGCCTGAACAAGTGTGGCGTTGTTGTTTAACAGAGCTCTCTTCTGAATGACCTCCATGCATTTAATTAAATTCTCCCTGTGTTCGAAAAGCAGAGCACACAGAAGTTAAGCCTGAAGGTCACGCTATAGCCGTTGCTATGAGTAGGAGGAGCTAGGTTTATAAACTTCCATTTAAGCAATGTAGAAGAAGCCACTCCCCTCTCTTCACCTTCCCGCAACCCCCTCAGCGAGCCAACATTTGGGTGAAATCCTAGGTTAACTCTTCACTGCAAACCTGCGGCTCCTACAGCTAATCACTGTTTATTTCGACTTCTGCGGTCATGGACAGCTACAGACGATAAGCGTAATTGAAACATGTTTGTGTATAAAACAATGCAAACAAGTACAGCTTTAATGTGCAAAATGCACCTGTTGTATATTCAGATTAAGTGGGTGTAGCGCAAACCTACAACCTTATGGAGGAACCGCCCCTGGGTTAGACCGCTTGGCTCTCACCAAGGCGGCCCGGGTTCGATCCCAGGTGACCACAAAGTGAGATTTGTGATGGACAACACGCCGCTGGGGCGGGTTTTCTCCGAAAACTCCGGTTTCCCCCGCATCTCATTCCACCGGGCTCCATCTTCATCTCGTGTATCATCAGTGTCATCGCCTGCGGTGCCGTATGTACTAAAAGCGGGTGTTAAACACTACACACTTTTTAGAGTCATTTATCCTGATGACCTTGAACTTTCAGAAACCAACAGGAAATGGCTGGAATCTCACCGTAACAGCTAACTGGCAAATTTAAACAATTCTAAACCATGTGCTTGTATAAAAATACTTGGCCATGACCCAAGTGAAACCAGGGGGTCTCTGTTTCAACTAAGAGTAATAGAACATACTTACCTATACAAGGTAAAAGATCGTGAACTCCCTTCTTCGGACAAGTTTCGGGAGTTGCACAAAAGCACTTCAGCTCTGGATCAGAACTGGGATCCCCGAAGTTGGCAGTAAACCTGTAGCCATTAATACCCCTGTAGCTTCCAGGTCCTTCGTAACTCGCAGCTATGGATCTGTAGACAAGAAAGACATCTTTACATTTTTCTGTTCTGGTTGTATTATTTTGCTTCAGAAGTGGCAGAAGCTAGCAAGGCATGGTCAAGAAATTGAACAAAGGTTTTGATCTCTAGTTTAAAACCTATATAACGAGCATTTAAACACAGCGATGCCTGGCTACAAAGTCAGGGCGTGGCAATTTTAAGTTCTAATCCCCAAACTTTAAGACATTGACGTCCAACTGAAACATGAAGTCATAAAGTAATAAGGGTAATAAATTGTGTAAACTGTGATATTTTATATCTTTCCCTTTTGTATCAAGAGTAGTATGGCGTGCCCACTTTCTTCTCGGGCAGCAGGCCAGGTGATTAGATATCGGCGTTTCGGGAGTGTGCATCCCTGCCATTATCAGGATATTTATAAAATATGATAACAAATGAAACACTGGATATAACACAACTATAAACAAAGTCATAACACTATCAAAATTCGCATTACTGAACAAAAGACTGTTTTATGTAAATTAAATTCCAGGTCAGGAGATGGCGTGAGTGTAGAAAATTGTCAAAGAAGCGTAATTACTTAAAGCTATTTCTTAAATCGACGGATTTCCATTTTTAAGGCCAGTTTCCAAGAGGAGCTGAACTGAAATCCAGCATTACGATTAAGCGTGCTCCCTTCAGAAGAAATCACCAAAGCCTCCTTAATTTTCCGCTCCCAGTAACCGTTGCATATTGCTAAGATTGTCGTCTCCAGAAAATTGTCTCTATGCTCGTTATCAAAACAATGCTCTGCCAGCACAGTCTTCTCAAGCTGCATTAAACGAATGCTCAGTTCATGTTCGATTATTCTGATAGCAATGATCCTTCCGGTTTTTCCTATATACGGTGTCCCACATTCAGAGGGAATGCGGTACACTCACGGAACTTGGAAGTCCAGTTTGTCTTTCACTAGTCTCAACAGATGTTTAATTTTCGGAGGTGACTTGTGAATGGTCCTGATGTATTTTGCAAGAATTCTGCTGATTCTGTCGGATAGATTGCCGGTAAACGGGATGCAGGCAGTAGCGGTAGGCTGATCTGACGGTTGCTGTATTACAGGTGTCCCTTTCATAACTTTGATAATGTTTTTCCCGCTAAACAAATAAAACACGAGTCCGTTGGAGAATTTAATGTCATGTTGGCACGTTGGCCATAGCAGATCAAAGGTTAGAGCGGCTGGATGGAAACCAGAGGATCCATGTTTCAGATCCCGCCTATGGCATTGAATTTTTCAGTCTGGCTCTGCTCTTCCATAGTGCGTCCTCTGCACGGCTAGTGCGAAAGAACAATTAATTTACATTAATTGTACCTAATAGTGAACCGAACTATAAACTCCGGGCCTTAAAGTGCTTACAGCATAGTAAGTCGTCATTAAGGTAGTTGTCTTATATGTTTATGAGAACTGCTAGTGGTTTACCGGGAAAAACAGGAGTCAGTTGGAGAATTTAATGTCATGTTGGCACTTTGACCTTAGTAGCTCGATGGTTTAGAGCGGCTGGACGGAGACCAGAAGATCCGTGGTTCAAATCCCGGTTATGGCGTTGAATTTTTCAGTCTGGCTCTTCTCTTTCATAGTGCGTCCTACACACGCCTAGTGTGAAATAACAATTAATTTCCATTAATTGTACCTAATAGTTCACTTAACTATAGAGCCCAGGCCTTAAAGTACTTACAGCATAGTAAGTCGTCATTAAGGTAGTTGTCTCATGTGTTTATGAGAACTCCTAGTGGTTTACCGGAGAAAACACGAGTCAGTTGGAGAATTTAATATGGTCGCCATAGTAGCTCATGGGTTAAAGCGGCTGGACAGAGACCAGAAGATCTGTGGTTCAGATCAGGGCTATGCGGCTGAATTTTTCTGTCTGGCTTTTCTGTTTCATAGTACGTCCTACACAGGGCTAGTGTGAAAGAACAATTCATATCCACACTATATTTTATGGATAAAGCATTCCTGTTTTCATTGCCATCATTGCCATTCTTGACTGAGCTGGTCGCCTGATGAATGAAAAGTTTTTGATAATCTAAACTTTGCAGAGATATTAAAGCGATGTTTAACTGAGTGGTTATTAATATACTGTTAATATAATACCAGTGCTAAAGGAGAATAATTTGTGGTTTGGGTATTGCTGTGCTTGTTATTAACACTTTGCCCTCATCACAGTTTGACTGCGGCCAAGCTCTGAAATGTTTGTCTATCTCTTCTGTAAACGCACCGTCAGCCCGTTGGGAAATTGCACATGGCACCAGCAGAAATACAAGTACAACTTTCCTCACAGTGTCAGAAATTTGGACTCCCAGAAGCAATCACGAACCTGATGTGACAGTAGGTATTAGCTTTAAGGGCTCTACAGCTCTGATCCAGCACATTTAGATTGCCATTTAGGTCGCCTTGAGTGCTGCTTCCGACATTGTCAGCACAGTGATGAAACAAAAGCATCAATAGTAATTGGGAACGTAGTGGCGCTGCTAATGGTTCTTTAAAGATTCATGAAAGCACATCAAGATTAGTAGAACACATTGAATTAATGATTTTAACATCTGAACTATAAATTAGTTGCTCATATGTTTAAGAAATAATGTAGAAGTATTGTTGTCTTGCAAGAATTTCATTTTTCAAAGGCATTACTTATGTCTCAACTATAAAATTGTTCTAGAAGCCAAATCAACAAAAGGTAAATTTTAGTGTTTAATATAGGTACAGAAAGAACAAACTATACAAAGGAGTGTCAAAGGTTTTAATTATCACACTTTAAAAATGTGAAAGAATGTTTATGTTGATGTGATTGTTATTTCTTCTAATAGTCACCATCCAGAGTTTCTTGACATTCCGAGTACCTTGATAGTAGAAGTCTGGAGAATTTACTTAAAATCACTTGTCCACTTCATTAATGACGTCATTTGTTTTGTCAAATCGGCGACCACGCAACTGATTCTTCATTTCCGGAACATGTAAGTCACTTGGTGGGAGATCTGGCGAATAAGGCGGACGTTTTAAGCTCTTAAAGCCACATTCTCTTGTTTTGTCAACTGTAACTTGAGATGAATGCGTTGGTGCATTGTCAGCCAGAAGACGAACACCTTTGGAGAGCATACCGCGTCGTTTCTTAATCAGAGCTGCTCGTAACTTGTCCAGAAGATTGCAGTAGTATCTGCCAGTGATGGTCTGACCCTTGGCAAGATAATCTGTAAGTATGACTCCGCGACAGTCCCAGAAAACTAAAAGCATGACCTTGCCAGCTGACTCTTGCACCTTTGCCGTTTTGGGAGAGGGGATTGGCATATATCCATTCCATTCTCACAGTTTTTGTTTGTGTATCATACTGATAGATCCAGGATTCATCCATGATTACCAAAATTCATCTTCATCCTGTTCCAACAGCATAAACATCTGGATTGGAAGGTCACACCGTGTTTGCTTTTGGAAGGGGGTTATCAAACGTTTAACTCACCGTACAGACACCTTAGACATGTGTAGTTCGTCATGAATAATTTTCCACGCACTACCATAACTGAGATGTGCCTCATTCGTGATCATTTGGATGGTTGCTCGTTTGTCTTCCAGTATTAAACACTCCACTTTCTTCACTGTGACAGCTGACGGTCTACCAGCTCTTGGCTCAACTGTTAGGGACATGTGACCAGTTTGAACATTCTTTTTCCACCTGACAATAGTGTCATACGATGGGCAATCATTTCCATAAACAGCTGTCATCTCATCATAGATTTCCGGGAAGTTTGGCCGTTCAAATGCAGCAACTTGATTGCACTACGCCCTCAATTTTCTCCCTCTTACATCTGTCACTTCTGACACTCACTGTAAAAGAAACAAAAGAACCCAAAACACTGAAACTACCAACATTATGTCTCGAGAGATCAATGATGACACTGAAACATTTTCATCGCTCTAGCCTGAAAACTACCGGGTGATTAAAACTTTCCAAGACCCCCCTCGTATTTTAAAGTTTGTGTTCCAATATTTTTTTCCGATTAGGTATTTTTTATTATAAAACGCTCTGATATTTCCCTCATTTTTTAACCTTTTCATGCCAAACATTTTAGAAGAATTATGTAGAGTATTTATAATTTATTAACATATATTCTCGAGTTACAGAAATTAATTTCTACTGCAAAGCTTTATGCTGAAGTTTTATAAATCTATAGCGGTTCCAAGGCTGTTTTATGGATCTGATAGTTGTATGATTCTTTGAGATGGATAGAATTTGTGGCAATGACACCATTTTATGGTTCGTAGCATGTTATACTCTAATGGAGAAAGAGAAGTGTAGATATCCGAAGGCTACTGGGAATATTCAAAATAGGTCACAATATGGCAGACTACAGGCAAAGTGGTCACAAGCATGTGAGCGGAATGGAACATGACAGGAGTCCCCAAAGTACACTAAATTATAGAACAAGAGCACAATGCACTCGAGGGAAGACCTGATAGAAGATGAAAGAACTTACTTTAGTTTGGAGTTACAATAGGCCACCAACCTTAAGTGTATGATCATGGTAGTGATGATTTGAAAGTCATAAGAGCTTGGGCATTGATTAGGAATTTAGTAACCATATTTATAATTTCTGACTTTATATATTGATACCCAAGTTATGTATTTAGTAAATTAATAATCATAATAGATTAGATATGGACATTGGAAATATTCTTTAAGTGTAAAACATGGTGTTAGTTTAGTAGTTCACCATGAGGTAGGGAAGGCATCGTCACAGGCGGTCCGAGTGTGCGACACATGGGTAATGTCTGTTTAGTTAACGAGTGTGCAGTTCGCCTCCTTTGACGAACCTGTGTAATCGTTTTACAACACCGGCCCTCCTTCTCCCAGACCATTCTGCAAGGTTGCCACCTTTCTAGATGTCATGGGGATCGTACGAGGTTTAGTCTAAATAAATAATGTCGGTTGCTGCGAAACTTCCTTAGTTTTGATATATATATATTGTCACACGAGCGTTGGAACACCCTATGAAAGCAGCTGAGAGCGGGAGACGAGGGAGGTCCGTGTTAGCTACGCCCTCCCCTCGTTTGTCTTATAGTGGTGACAGGGACGGCTGGGGAAAGAAACATAATTGTGCGGTCTGTTTCTCTTCCACCTGTGTTCCAGAAATTACGGGATCGTTCATCATCTGGAAACGTCGAGAAGACGGCGAGATGCCTATGAAAAGGGCTGCAGCTAGTCAGTCAGTCAGTCAGTTGGTTAGTGAGGAGACAGACGCAGTTCTTGGTGTAAGACTTAGTCAGTGACGTGTTAATGAACGAGAAGATTGTGCAACGGAAGACTGTACGTAACTAGTATGTGCATCGGAGTTTATGTAATCGCGAGCAGAAGTGAAATTGTAACGGACGAACTGGTGAATTGTAATTGTGTGCATTACGAGTAATTCTGTGTAATTGGCAAGTGTTGAACTGTAAGTCGGTGGAAATAAAGAACATTTTTGAGTGGTGTAATTGGACTTTTCATTTCACGAACCCACAGTCACAATATATATATATATATATATATATATATATATATATATATATATATATATATATATATTCTACTGGATTCCACAATAAACTTTATCTTACTCAAAGTGCGGTATTTGAAACCCAGCTCTTTTAGGAGGTAGCGGAAAGTGCAGTGCCCATAAGGAAAACCACAAATATCTTGCAAATGTGCAACCAATTCATCCAAGGTGGGCACTCTTCCTTTTGCACAGGATCTATTAATTTCTCGGAGACTTTAATCGCATCTGAAGTCATCGCAAATTTAGAGAAACGTTTCCTTTTGTTTTCATACTTGATTGGCGTCTTTGTTATTCCTTTCGTCACAATTTTTCTCACTGTATTTCTATGAATACCCAGAACCTTTGCAGGTGTATTGCATGAACCCTTACCAAGATTATTTTTCAGCATATATTTATATGTGAGTTCTAAACAAGCGCTTGAATTGGCTTAGAAAGAGTTCCCGTTATAACTTTGTTTTTGAGGCTTTTCCAGTAATATAACTCCGCCCAGCAACACTTTCCAATTCATTCACACTACTGTCATAACTTTGATTATTTTCAGTTGACTGAAAGTTATCTACTACTTCATTTGCATTTACCACTGCATTTCCCTCCCACGGTCTCCACATCGTGACACACAACGAATTTCTGCACGTAATGAAACAGATCAACTGGAAGTTGGAACTTTGGCAACTGTGACTCTACGTGGAGTAGACATGTGACTGCCACTTCGAGAAGATCAGGGTTGCTATTGGTCCTCAACGACAGTGTTCCATTTCTGAAGTGTGGAGATAGATTTATGACGGTCATTAGTGGGCGGTAGGGTCAGTTTTCTTTGAGGTGACTAGACAGACTCTAAAGTGGCTTTCTTAGACCCCTCCAACCTAGTCCGTCTCCAGTTCGCCGACGCCGCCGACCTCGAAGCTGCCTTGAGGACGGACCTGCCCTTATTAGGGCGGTGTCTCAGAATCGAGGCAAGCAGAGCGTGTAGATGCACTCCATGTTGCCGATGCTGCGGCTACGGCCATGACGCCACCTCCTGCGCTGCACCTCCCAGGTGCCATTACTGCGGAGCCCCGGGCCTGATATCACAGTGCAGCAGCCATGATCTCCGTTATCGACGCCGGTACTACGCCACCTGCGACGGCTTTGGCCACTTCACAGGCCAGGCGCAGTGCCCTCTCTACCCTCACCGACTCACGACAGTGACGCCTTGGGCGACACAACAACCGACACCTGCACCACCAGCAGTCATCGCCGCCGCACCCAGCGAGGAATTGAGGAGCATTTTACAGAGTCTTCAAGAAGAGGTACAGAACATCAGCAGACGCTTCGCCTCGCTCGAGACCTCGACCGCTGCATCCGCCCTCGCCGATAGCCTGCAAAGCCTACACACTGAGGTCCGCAACATCGCGCCAAGACTTACTTCGCTTCATGATTCCACCATGACTGCCATTGCCAAGAACCACCGAGACACACAGGATCACCTCGCTGCAATAGTTCCCAACCTCACCGCACTAGATGAATCCCTAAAGAAGACGACAATCGAATCACATCACACCACACAGGATGGAATCAACAACATTGCAACAAGACTAGACCATCACCTTAAACTCACCACCGCCTGCGACAACAGAATGCATAGTGTCGAAGAATACCACAAGATGCTAGACGAGTCTCTCGACCAGATCTTCATCGAGCTCCAATCCCGACCTTATGACTCAACAACGCTCCAGAAAATTCCGCTAACCAACTCCGCGATTGAATTCCCAGTTTGGCTTCCAGGGCGCAAGCCATGCCTGCCATCCTGGCCTTGAACACTTTCGCCGGTCAGCATGATCTATGCTGCTAGAAATCAACGATAATTACCAGAGTGCTTAACGCGATATCTGCATAAACCTACCCACACTTACCCTCACCTAAGCCCGCTTCCACATGAGAAGCGATGCTCCTTGTTTTTGTTTCAATAAAGCTAAAAAAAATCATAGTAGCTGCTGACCGAAACAAAAGATACAAAGGTCCACATGCAGCAAAAGGTCGACTTAAGTAGAGGAATTATGGTGTGAATAACACATTTTGGTTGAAAGGAATCTCATAGTTGGACGGGTCGTCTACAAAGAAAGACGTGGCAGGAGGAAGCATCTTTTCTTGCTATACACAAGGCATCACGTAACTCTTTAACTTGCATTCCAGTGTCACCGGTGTCATCCTCACTCCTAAGTACTCACGCAGGCCCTGAGAGAAAACTCTTGCTCGAAACTGAGGCTAGACCACGCATTGCTTCAAATTTGCATAATGTTACCGAGAAGTGCGGTGACGATCTTGTCTCAGCCAGATTAAAACCCATTTTTGAAAAAAATTGCAGCTATTATACCAAATGATTGTCAAATATTTTTGTTAGTTGAAATTTTGAAGAAGGTTTTTCTTCTATCAATGAAGGAGATCTGTAGACCATCAAAGTTTAATATAATTTTGAGTCGAACTAATACTCAATGCCCCACTTATTGCGAGTGTTTACCTAGAACGCGTTTCGTTAGGATCTTCCTAACATCATCAGCTTTTGTCGACATATGGATGTTGGCTTGGTGAACTCATTGGAGGCGATAGGTGCGTCTCTGTCGGTATTTGATGAACTTGAAGTTTGGGTTTTATTCAAAGGTAGTGTCGAAATTATACAATTTCCTTTCATATTTCTTTATGAGGACTTTTTCCCACGTGGATAAAGCAGCTGGACCTTGCACACTTTTTAATAAGTGGATTTCTCGTTCTATATCATGATTCTCCTTCCGAAAATGGTACGCTACCACCGATTTATCCATTTCTTTGTTCCTGATGTTCCTAAAATGCTCTTTAAGCCTAATGTTCCCCGCCTCGGTAGCGAAGACGGTAGCATATCTGTTTCCCGTACAAGAAGTCCCGAGTTCGAATCTCGGTCAGGGTGAGTTACCTGGATACGGGTTTTCCGGGGTTTTCCCTTATCCTTCAAGACGAATGTCGAGTAACTCTAAGCTCCATGGACCATGTACTCATTTGAGCACCAGTACACCCAATTCATTCACCGTCCAATATAACTTAACGTTGGTGCGGACTTAAATTACAAAAAAATGCCTAATGTTCAAGTTTCTTTTTTTTTTTTTCAATGCAAAAGTTGTCACAGCCTTTGCAGTTTATCCGGGACATACCTGATTTTTTGTCTGTGTGTATCTCCTTTGTATTGTGTGATTTCAAAAGGTGTTGTACAATAAATTTGTTATGTGGGGCCGAAATAATATTGTGCTATTTGAAGACTTTTTGGAACATGTGTGTAGCTCTTAGATGAGAGGTAAATTTTCTGTATAAAGTTACATATGGTTACATCAGAGCATTTTGTAATGATCTTAATTGTACAGTAGTTTCAACCATTTACTGTAAATATCAACAAGTTCCTTTTCAGTTACAAATGCTTTATTTAGTATTATCAAACACGCCTCAATGTATAAGTCATTTAGTTTTGTTTAATTTATCCACAATTCTTTGATGTTCTTTGTTCGGTTTATCATTCAATACTTCCATCCTCGACCTCACTAGCATTAACATTAAAGGTATAAGTTGTTTATCTCCACCAGCTTATTTGCCATCACGTACTGCTATAACGGAATATTGGAACATGTTAAACACTCATAGACAGTAATTAAGCAATAGCTTCTTTATTGCTGGTTAATAAGCCAAAGAAATTCTTAATACTAACAAGAAAGCTACTGCGGAGTATGCCGGTATGTCTACAAACAATTAAAGCACGCGTCAGGGTGTGTAATCTATACCTGCGAACTCTGAGAGCGTGAGGCACGCGTCGTTGTTCCTGTCGCTGCCTTTTTCACACTCATTCTGTGCCTCTATTGGTGGTAAAGGCTATCTATATGTGTCACACAGAAGCTGAGCAAATACTTCTATTTGTATGTTCGGAGGAGTTTTGAAACACCCTCTATATATTTGGTACATGTGAGTTTATGCCGATAAATAATATACATTAAGTTGATTCATAAATTTATTGGGGGAGGGGGAGTAATGGCTAACAATTTGAAGTGAGTTAGCAATGGTTTGAAGTTAAACTGATTCTGAATCTAAGCAGTATGAATTGTAACTATCGGAGTACTATATATACTAACCTTTGATGTATTAATTACTTAGCGGTTTAAAATAACCCTGGGAAATAACTAGAAGCATAGTTTGCCATTAGTGGCCGTAATGCTAAGTGGAAGGTGCACTCGCAGCAACCGGTATTCGTGGTTTTTAGACCCTTTGAGCTGTATATAATCGATCACAATACAAGCATGTGTTATTCATTTAAGAAAAACCCCTTCACAGTCGCTTTATTGCTAAACTGATACGTTCCTTTTGATCTTATTTAGAGACCTTTCAATATGTGCATTTGAAAGCAAATCTGATAGTTGAATTCTAGATATCGTATCCATAGTTGCCTTAGCTACACTTATTTACCACTAATTGCTTATTCCTCAATAAGAAGTTTTTATTAAGCTATTGCTTGGATAATTACACTGGGCTACAAAAAAAATAATTTTTATATACCCGAAAGAAAATAGGCAAATTCTAATGCAAACTGATCTGCTGATTCCAAAAATGCCTCTCAAAATGCTGTATCACGTAACGTGTTTTAGGTATTCATAATTTTTTATGAAAACTTACAGAAATGTGATGTAATAACTCATATTTGATTAATTGAACATAATAGGTATTTTATTGCCAAATAACATTGCAAATAATTATCAATTATTATTAAAATAAATAAACACAAGATAATGATGAACACCAATACCTGAATTATCTCAGAAGTGTTTCACTGTTGATTGTTTTGTTATTGACTCTCCTGTTTGAGGAACCAACAATAGTCTACGAATATGGCTGAATCCCAGCGATACCCTGGTAACGTCTTTTCATCTCAGAAATGTCCTGGTGAAAACGCTCACCTTGCTCATCACTTACTACAGCTCCTAGGTTTGTAGGGAAACTATCAAGGTGAGAGTGCAAAAAGTGGATTTTAAGTGACATACGGCAACCCATTTCTTTGTTGCTCCTTAATAGTTCTGAGACTAAAGTTTCATAATTTTCATCTTTGTTATTGCCCAGGAAGTCTTCCACCACCGATTTAAATGATTTCCATGCTGCCAGTGAACCAAGTTTAAGCTTTAATTCAAAAACACTGTCTTTAAGAAGTAGTCTTATTTGAGGACCGACAAATATACCTTCCTTCAATTTAGATTCACTTATTTTGGGAAAGGTACTTCTTAAATACTCAAATGCAGGTCCACCTTTGTCCAAACCTTTAACAAAATTCTTCATTAGCCCGAGCTTTATGTGAAGTGGGGGGAGAAGAACTTTGTTTGGGTCTACTGGAGGCACATACTTAACATTGCTTGCTCCATGGGTATAGTCTTCCCTTTTCCCCCATTCTTTCACTATAAAATGCTTGTAAGTTGCCCTACTGTCCCATAAGCACAAAAACAGCAATATTTTGTGAAACCTCCCTGCAGTCCTGTTAGCAATGCAACTACCTTGAGGTCACTACAAATTTCCCAGCCATGGTTTTGATAACTAATAGCATCTAAAATTATGAACATGGAATCGTATGTCTCCTTCATTCTTATGGCATGAAATAAAGGTATTGAAGGTAGTAAATTGCCATTATGAAGCAACACTGCCTTTAAGCTGTATTTAGAAGAGTCAATGGCTATTATTTTAAATTAAATCAATATGATTTGGTATCATACCTTATTTCTGTAATTATATATAGAAGAATAAGAATATTTCAAATATTACAGCATTTTCAGAGGTATTTTTGTAATCAGCGAATCATTTTGCATTTTGCATTTTGTTTCGGGTACAAAAAACGTGTTCCCTAGTGTTATTTGTCTGTTTGACACTTCTTTATCAAATTAAGTTTTCTGTTAGTTCCAGTTGAGTCCTAGCTTATCAATTTAGTAAGACTTAATGTTATGCATTTACACAAAATCTACTTGTTAAGAGATATTTAAATGGTTGAGTGACAACACAAATAGCGATGGCTAGCAAGCAGTAGTTCAACTGGTGCTTGCTGAACAAAAATGTCATCCCTGGAATGAGAAATGTCTTCAAAAAGCTATCTGACCAAAGGTACTGTTTTTTTTATCTCTCCGCATCGTTGGAATAGCCTTTGGCAAATAGGATGAAACTGGGCTGTGTTGAATACCAGCTTCAGGCCACAGGTCTGTTTCTTCAACTAGATAGTCTAGTGCATAATGATGTCTATGCCTTAGGGGGAAGTTGAACATTGTGAGGTAAGCGAAATACTTGGGATGAAGCAGCAACCTAACGCAGATGCAATAGCTTGAATTAGGAAATACAAGCGCTGGTCAATAAAGAATGTTAATAATTTTTTGGTCATAATATTTCGCACTGTAATTCAATCTTCCTATATTCATTTAGCCTAATGTGAAACAAACACGCCGTAGTAGCTTTATTGTTGGTACTCCTGAATCCCGCCTGTGAGAGGCAGGCAAGTTCAGACATATTCAGTATCGCCTACCACTGCAATGGGGTTAACATACAGTTAAATTTGTTGTTAGAGGAAGATCCGAAGTTTCTTTCAAACGTAATCACTGCTGATGAAACTTGGCTACATCATTTTGATCCTGAGAGCAAACAGCAAAGCTCAGTGTGGAAATCTCCTTCATCAGCAAACCCCCAAAAAGCAAAAGTGATTGCTTCTGCTGGGAAAGCTATGGTCATCTCATTCTTTAATATTCACGGAATGGTTTTTCAGCATATTCTACCTGCACACATATCAGTAACTGTACAATACTATAGGGATATCCTGGTAACATTACAGGTCTATATCAGGTGCAAAAGAGCACATTTCCATGAAGCAGGCTGGATGCTGTACCACGATAATGCGCGGCCGCATATTGGCAATGTTGTTGCTAAATGTCTTGCAAAAATTAACGTGAAGTGCATACCTCTCCCTCCCTATAGTCCGGTTTTAGCCCCATGTGATGTTTTTCTAGTCCCTTACTTGATGAAACGTCCTCGTTGAAGGCATTATCGATCATCAGATGCAGTGGTGAAGGCTGCGGAGGCGATTTTGAAGGATCTCTCAAAAAGTGCTTCCAGCATATGTTTTAAGACTGGCAGAAACCCTGGGACAAGTACATCGCATTCAGGGGCGATTATTTCGAGAAGGAGCTTAAATGTTATGAGGAAGAGTGAAGGTGCGTTGTCAAAAAAAAGGTGATTATTATTTAATGGACAGCCCTCGTAGTGCAATGTAAGCTAATTGTGTATTATATTTTCCCAAAGTTACAAGTATTCCCTATTATTGGATCAAAAGTTATGGCCTACTGAAATGTTTCAGGTCTATATGGATCTATAGTTCTGCGGAATGTGATCATGGTAGATTATTTGGAAGAAACCCATTTGATATTTTTGATATGTTGGGTAATATATCCATTTCTAAAATTTTGTTTGAAATTTCTTACCTTTGATACTGTACGTTACCTAACACATTTTTTTCTCCTATTTAGTAATATATCTCAGACCTGTAGGTTTAGAATAAGGAGCTCCTCAATATGCTTAAAGGGTTTAGCGAATGTATTTTCCCTCTGTCTCAGGTTTAACAATGTGTTTTTCAGGTTAATGCTGTGAGTTAATTTATTTTTTTCAAATACAGATTATTTTAGTTTTTACCTGCAGAGATCTGGAGCAAAAGCCACAATCTTGCTCTCTTTTGTAAGAAAGGGTGCGAAGATGGTGGAATCTGTGCCGGCGTATTTGTTGCACTGGTCACCACTCCAGACGGTCTGTTTCGGTTTTCCATTGAAGCTCTGAACTTGGCCCACTTCTGATATGTTCTGGATACCCCTCTTTACTTGGAATCTGCCTCCGGCTGTCCCATTTTTCTGTAAGTGATAATATCAATGATTACCTAACCTATAAATTGTATGGAACAGTACCCTTGAGACTTCCTCGACCTCTGTTGTGTAATAAAGGATAACGATTCTTTAAAGGAATCTTTCTTTTGTAATGGCATGTTACATATAAGAAGTGCATAAGGACATGGAAAGCTACATAAGATTATTACATATTTTTGTATCATTTAACACTGCTTTATTAGATTAGATTAGAATTTACTGTGAATATTCTAAATTTTTTCAATTTACAGCTTTTTGCCACATTCATTTGTTTTTACTTTGTTGCTACCTTGGCTTACATGACCCCATGCTCTGCCAGGTAGGTCTTAACCAGCTCTCGTAGCCATGATCGTTAAAGCGTAGGTCTCTAGTATTCCACCGCATAGAGGACCAGGGGTTTGAGTCCCGCCTTGAGCATGGGTGTTTATATGTACATTGAATAGAAAACACATAATACAATAAAATGGGAATAATGAAAAACGGTTAAATAAGAAAAAAGAGAAGGGAAAACATATCTATATACATAGATATTTATTTGAGTGTATAATTAAAATGAATTATGTTTTGAGCTGTATGTCATGCTTGTTTAAAGCGAACAAATTATCTGTGAATCTAGACAAAACAAAAGTGGTCAAATTTATAACCTGTCGTACATCACATACTGAAATAGAAATCGGGATTAATGATATGTTATTAGAAGAAATTGACAGCATAAAATTTCTGGGCCTTCAAGTGAACAGATCTTTAGATTGGAAAGGTCACATAAATTATATCTTACCTAAACTCAGCTCTGCCTGTTATGCTATCCGACAGCTGGTTAATGTGAGTTTTATTGACACACTTAAATTAGTATATTATGCATACTTTAACTCTATTATTGAATATGGAATATTATTTTGGGGCAACTCAGTAGAAAGTAAAAGAATATTTCTTATGCAAAAGAAGGTTATAAGAATCATTACTAACACTCACAGCAGATAATTTCAGATCTTAAATAGTAATTTTTTAATTGCACTAATTTTAATTTTATTTATTATTTATTCAAATATCTTATACCAGAGTATAACACTGAAGCTGTTATTGAGATAGTTTTATCTTTGAATATATTTATAAAAACTAATATTTTATTTTTACAATGAAAATGTAAAATATATTTTTACAAGATTGAAGATATTAACGCTTCCTTGCATGTATATATTCTCGATCCTAAAATTCTTTGTATGCAATGGTGCCTTATTTGCAACAAATAATGTAATTCACAAAATAAACACTGGACAAAAGTATAATATCCATTATCACAGTGCTAAATTTTCTTGCTTCCAGAAAGGTGTGCATTATGAAACTATCAAAATATTTGGTGCACTTCCTAATGTTCTTAAAGGAAAAGTTGATAATTTCGGTGTTTTTAAAAAAGCTGTTAGAGAGTACCTTTTCTCAAAAGCTTTTTATTCTCTACAAAATTATCTGAATGACAAATTATCCTGATAATGCTTCTGTAGCTCTATAAGTAGTATCTATTCCAATGAAAAATTATTACTAATACATATTTGATGCAAGCTGAAAGTGTCTTTTTAATGTATATGTATTTAATAAATAACAAGAATGGTATGCATTGCAAAAAGTTGAGACGTAGTGGCATAAGCCAAGTGAAAGCTGGTTTAAAAAGTGTTTTATTTTGTATCATATATAATTATCCCTGCTTTGTTTTCCATATTGTTGTTCATATTGCCTGTATACTATATGTGTCTTATGTTGACTTTTGTACATATGTATGCTATTAAACTTTATACCTCTGGACATGTTCAATGTTCACAGCCTTTTCTGGCTACAAGTGAAGCTACTGAACGCAAATCAATCTAATCTAATCTAATCTCAATGCCTTATTGTTACTTAATTAGTCCCTTTCTTCCCCCTCATCTTCCTTTCTTATATTCTTTACATTTATCGCCCATTTTTCTTTTAATTTCTGCAAGAACCTACCAATACTTCTTTACTTATTTTCCTTCCTGATCGTTAACATTTTTATAGCTACCATCCTCTTCTCATCTTTCTCCCATTTTCCTCCCAAACCTGTTTTCTCCATATAGCAACCACCTCGCAGTCTGTTAGATAGCGCTCTATACTTTATTCCCCCCCCCCAAACAATTCACAAATTCTCTTTCCTCTACCTCTTATCTCTCTTAGAAATATTGTTCCCGTTCTCATCCAAGCTAACCCTTCTCTCTCTTTCGTAGCGCAGTAATTCACATATGCTTCTCGTCCCCAATTTCGTTTTATTTGCTTGTAAAATTGCAATGATTTCATTTTCTAGACTTCCCCATATTTCCTGTCTTTCTATATCTTCTGCTCTGCATTTTACTAATTTTCCCACATCGCTTGTATTCCTTTCCTCTAATCTCCATATATCTCCCATTCCTATTTTTGCCATAATTCCTCCTATCTCTGGCCGCCAACTATTTAAGTTCACTAATCTTTTTTGCTGTCTCATGCATAATTTAATAACTTCCCCTTCTTCTTTGGCCAAACACCTATACCAAAATTGTACTATTTCCATTATTATTCCATTTCTTCTTGTTTCTCCGAATTCTGCTAAAGCTATCTCCCTAGGTGCTGATCTTTGTAAGCCCAGTAGCTCTTTACAAAACCTTCTGTAGATTTGTACCAAAAGCTACTAATTTCATGTATACTGAACAAATAATTTCTACATTCAAATAGTAATCTCTCCTGCAATTATTGGAGCAATTGGAGGTCTTAAAGTTCCTTACGAAAAATACCCAAAAAGTCTGCTTATTTGGAATAAATAATCAAAACTTTAATTGTATTGCCTCTAATAATTTTAATAACTGTATTTCTTAAGCACGGTGTCATTTTTATTTCGTAAATGTTGAAACATATTACTATACTATTATTAACTAATATTCCAACCAAAATATTCATTTAGTTTCACTTACAAACATCTAAGATATAAATATACACAGTCCTTTGTTTGAGCATTGAGGTGTTCTACAGCTCCTTTATAAGATATTCATTTGAAATAAATTTAGAGCTGGTAAACAAACAAAACACTGTTGAAACATGTGATCAGATGTCCAATCTACCAAGGAAAAAGTCTACAAAGTGTCAGAATTTTATAAAAGTTCTTACCTAGGTCTGTCCTTTAATGAAAGGGAACCAGTTTAGAGAAAATAAAAGTGAAGGAACATTTTAAGCCACATCCTCAGAAATTTAAAACTTTTAGAGCTATCTTCTGCTGATTTTGTTATTTACCTCCTCCAACGTTGTCATATCTGACGGTGAATGAATTGGATGAAATGATGCTCATATGAGTTCAGAGTCCATGGAAGTTAGTTACCCGACATTCGTCTTTCTGAGTAAGGGAATACCCCGGAAAAACCTTATCCACATAACTCAACCTGACAGATTCGAACTCGGGACTTCTTAAAAGTGAGGCAGACATGCGGCCATCTACTCTAACGAGGTGGGCGCTACCTTTAGGTGATGTTCACGTACACATATAGACTTCATGTGAGAACTTGCTTTCAAAATTCTTGTTTTATGGTTCGCTGGACCTGAAATGGGCATTTCTAATGAAATCTTAAAAAAGTTTTTAGGTATAACACAATCCTTTAAGCAGTTATATGCGAGGAAAAGCTTACAAAAGTTGAACTTGAGCTTTGCTTAAAATATACGAAATATCGTGATGTTTTCTTTTTTCATTTTTTTCATGGGGTACATGGTAATCTTAGTCAAATAAAATCTAAAAGTTTCGTAAAAGATAGTGATTTTGTATGACGTATCGTCGTATTCCTTCCTGATAGAAAATCCACACGAGGTTAGGCAACATTCGGGTTACTATGTTGCATGGAAGACGATCGATCATGCAAGCAGTTAACCTTTGTCTAGCCAGGTGATACGTCAACGAGCGTCACGCCAGTCGATTTGGGGATTGCGAAGTTATATAAGGACGCTGATTCCCGCACGCTATGCCATAAAATATTACATATAAGGGGTGGGAAACAATACTTAATGGCACTGTTAGATTTTAAATTTTCAAGCAATGACATGAAAACAAAGTAATAGATAGGCGAAGAGGAAAAGAGTAAATGTAGATGAGAAAGTTGAATGTCATATTCTTAGAGACTTTATTGCATACAATTAAGCGGAGCTTTTACTACTGTCACATTATCTGCACGCATGAGGCAACTTAATTGCTGTGTGCAGGGAATTAATAATTTAACATTTGTTTGGTAGTGTGTCATCGCGTTTTATATTTATTTGAAGTTGTTGCTAAATTAAGAGCAATAATATGAAGGCTGTTCAATAAATAATGTCTTAAAAGACATGCTGGAAACCATTTTTGAGAGATCCTCCAAAATCGCCTCCGCAGCCTTCACCACTACTTCTGATGATGGATAATGCCTCCCACGAAGGCGTTTCTTCAAGTTAGGGAATAGAAATAACTCACACGGGGCTAAATCCGGACTATAGTGAGGGCGAGGAATGCATTTCACGTTCACTTTTGCAAGATATTCAGCAATAACATTGGCAATATGCAGCCGTGCATTATCGTGGTGCAGCATCCAGCCTGCTTCACGGAAATGTGGTCTTTTGTATCCAATAGGGACTTGCAATGTTTTCAGGACATCCCTGTAGTATTGTCCAGTTACTGATGTGTGTGCAGGTACAACATGCTGATAAACCATTCCATGAATATCAAAGAATGAGAAGACAATAACTTCCCCAGCAGAAGCAACCAGTTTTGCTCTTTTGTGGGGTTGGTGGTGAAGGAGATTTCCACACTGAGCTTTGTTGTTTGCTCTCAGGATCAAAATGATGTAGCCAAGTTTCATCAGCAGTGATTACGTTTGAAAGAATCTCCGGATCTTCCTCTAACATCAACTTTAACTGCATGTTACCTCCATTACAGCGGTAGGCGATGCTGAATATGTCTGAACTTACCTGGTTCTCACAGGCGGGAACCAAGAGTACCAACAATGGAACTACTAAGGCGTGTTTGCTTCACATTAAGGTAACAGAAAATAATAAGATTGAATTTTAGTGCGAAAAATTATGTCCGTAAAATGTTATCATTCTTTATTGAACAGCCTTCGTAGTTATAAGAAAAGGAAAACATTTTGGTACATAAGTAATTTATTATACCTATTGAAACCTTCAATAAGAAGAGATGAAGAGAAAGACCGAAAGGTAGTTCCAAATTGTTAGACGCAGGCATGATCCCTAACGCCCTCAGATATTACATCCTAATGACGGAAGGATTCCCCACAAAGGAGACCTTTAGGGGCTCGTCATCCACCGGACACCAGGTAATATACTCCAGTGCTAACTCCTCCACCAAGTACACCCTTCGCCCGCCATCCACTCTCTTGAATTTTGGATACTAAAATACGATATGCAAAATTTGGATATGTGTTGCAAGATATTTCAGACAGTTGAGAAATTGACAGCGTTTTGGTTTTTAAGCTAATTTTTTGTGTGTTCCAACAGCTCGTAGAAAATGAATTATGTAAAAGTCTGAGCTACACTTAATACATCTTCAGAATGACTCGCAATTTAAGGCAAAATACATGTATGTATGTATGTATGTATGTATGTATGTATGTATGTATGTATGTATGTATGTATGTATGTATGTATGTATGTATGTATGTATGTATGTATGTATGTATGTATGTATGTATGTATGTATGTATGTATGTATGTATGTATGTATGTATGTATGTATGTATGTATGTATGTATGTATGTATGTATGTATGTATGTATGTATGTATGTATGTATGTATGTATGTATGTATGTATGTATGTATGTATGTATGTATGTATGTATGTATGTATGTATGTATGTATGTATGTATGTATGTATGTATGTATGTATGTATGTATGTATGTATGTATGTATGTATGTATGTATGTATGTATGTATGTATGTATGTATGTATGTATGTATGTATGTATGTATGTATGTCACTGCAATTGGGTACTACCCGGTGGCAGAGTTAAGAATACAGATCAAATTACAAATACTAGATTTACAACAATTACACAGTAAACAATACAAACATGATATTATTTTACTTTAGTCATTTAAAACATATCTAATTACTTCTCTATTTACATATTATATACCATTATAATTTAAAAGTTAAACTATAAGCCATCTAGATTTTTTCTAAATTTCTTCAGCGACAGGGGACAGCCCTGAAAGACTGCTACAGGCAATTCATTCCATTCTTCAATGGTTCTATTAACAAAAGACAATTTTCCTACGTCGCTTCTGTATCTTCTACCCTTAATTTTATACCTATGATCGTTTCGTCCATAATAATCCGGATTATCTAACCTTACACTAACGTCCACCCATGCCTTTACACCAGCATTAGCTTTGAATAATGCTACCAACCTATGTTTTTTACGCCTAATTCTTAATTCCTCCCATTTAGTCTCATCTCCTTTTATAGGCCCAAAATACTTGCCTCTTTTTATGAATTTTATTGCCCTCTTCTGTATGTTTTCTAACGGATCGATTTGGTTAGCTCTATACTGGTCCCAGTTTGCTACTCCATATTCCATAACCGGCTGCACTAAGGCCTTGTAGGCAATTTCCCTGGACCTAGCGCTCCCCTTTTTCAATATTCTCATTACGAAATGTAATGCCTTCCACGCATTCCTAGATGTGGAATTTACTTGTTCGTCCCATCCAGCATTACTTGCCAGGTACACTCCCAAGTATTTGCAGCTGTCCACCTGTGGAATTTGCACCCCTCTCATGTGATAGTTAACAATAATATTGCCCTTAGTTCTACTAAAAACAATGGACTTACTTTTCTTGGCATTAATTGACATTTTGTTAGCCGCAGCCCAATTACAGATTTCATTTAAATCATCCTGAAGAGCGGTTTCATGCACTGTATTCCGAATTTTATTATAAATGATACAATCGTCTGCAAACAACCTTATCTGGCAGTTAATATTAACAGCAATGTCATTAACAAAAACGAGAAACAGTAAATGCCCTAGTACTGAGCCTTGCGGCACACCCGAACTTACAGTTCCACTATCGGACAGCTCTTTACCTACTTTAACTTTCTGCGTTCTCCCTTTCAAAAAATATTTAACCCATAATACTACGCGTTTGTCAATTCCGGTATTAGCTAGCTTACAAATAAGTAAACTATGTGGCACTACATCAAAAGCTTTAGAAAAGTCAATTACCACTGCATCAGTTCTTCCCCCTGCATCTACCTCATCTGCCAAATCTTGAAATAATGAAGTAATTTGACTTTCGCACGAATACCCAGGTCTATATCCATGTTGCGCTTCATTAAACCACTTTTTATTTTCTAACTCCTCTCGTATATATTCTGCAATTAAATGCTCCATTAATTTACATGCTACTGAAGTTAGACTAACTGGCCGATAATTATTTATTTCTGTTTTATTGCCCCCTTTATAAATCGGAACTATAATAGCTGTTTTCCAGTCTTCCGGTAAGGCACAGTTGTTAATTGACATGTTGAACAAGAGCATAAGATAGGGAATCATGGCTTCACCCCCAAGCTTTAATATTTCAGTAGGTATATTATCTGGTCCCCTTGATTTTCGGTTTTGCAGCATCTTAATCCTTTTGCGTAATTTGGGCGCCATTATTTGAAAAATCGTTTCTCCACTCTCCCCAATTTCCTCTTCGGAACTATCGTCGGATTTAAGAAAAAGCGATACAAAATGCGAATTTAATATATTAGCTTTGCCCCTATCACTTAATACATCTATCCCATTAACATGTTAGCATTTACAACTCTTGTTTGAAAATATAACGTTCTGGACAGTAAAATATTGTAAAAATGTTAGTTCTACTCACCAAACCAAAGAAAGAGAATCCAAATACATTCTCGTCGAGCTTGTGGAAGCTGTCTGCTTGCTTGCGGATCTCTGAGCAAACGGCCTTAGCTGAGAAGTCTGTCCCATTGCACAAGATGGGGAGCCCTTCGAAGAGAATTTGACGTGCAGGAGCTGTCACGAAGATACTGGATGGTTGCCCAAAAAGAAACGGTATAGCCTTATTGAGAAGTTTCAGAGCTGCAGGTTTCTCACGTTCCACAGTTAATGCCATTGCCTGTAACAACATTCCTATACTTTTTTTCCCGGACCATTGTTGTGTTAATAACAGTTATTGACAACTTCATTTCCTTTCCCCTCATCAAACTGTTCTGCGCCGCTACTCAGATTTGTATGTTACCACGGAAACAAAGCACTCCCTCAGGTCCTATAATTACACACAATGGTCAACATTTCCAAACAGTTTTACCAGATTGTTTTTTATGTCCAGCTGTTTCAAAACATATGCTACCATTTTATATCTATAAGGTCTATTTAAGCCCCGTGCTCACTACAACTGACACCAAACTTTGAACTGATGATACATGTAAAAAATACTCAAAGTTTGAGAAGAAAATGCTATAGGCTTAAGTTAAACGTTTCGTGCATATGCGCTGAGAGAACTAAAAGGAAAACTAAGTAATGGAAGACAATTCTGGCAGTGTTTGAAGCACGGGCCTTCTAAATGTGAGCTTCGCATATTCTAGCTGAGCCATCCCGAACGTTAAATTGGTACTTTTGTTATAGTGTGACTTATGTTGTAATTCTGAATGATTTTTCTAAAAAACCGCTGCACTGTATCAGTGAACTTGAAAACCAATTACGCAATGCCTAAGAGGGTTATCTGAAAAGCTTCCGACCTCAACATGAAGATGGCAGCACTCGTAAATAAAAGCTAGTGTATTTCGTTAGTTGCTCACCAAAATTTCAGCCATTTTGGACTCTGTTATGTAAAATTAATTTGAGTAAGTTCAAGTGAGGTTTTTTGAAAATGTACAACATTGAGTATCGAGCTGACTTTAAATATTTTCTTTGAAAAGCAATACGGCTTCGCAAAACAAACATGAGTTGGATCCTGTGTATGGGGACTCCGCACCATCATTTACCACAGCGGAATTTTGGGTAGCTAAATTTAAACGCTGCCGTAAGAGCTTGGGAGGCGATGAATTTGGGGGATGGAAAAAGCTGCAACTACCGACGCAAACGCCACCAAAATTCACCAAATGGTGCTAGACAACCACCGAATTAAAGTAAGGGATAGTACAGGCTATAAACATGTCAACTGAAAGCGTTTGTCACATATTACATCAACATTTACACATGAGAAAGCTGTCCGCGCGTTGGATGCCGCGTTTGCTCACGTTAGACCAAAAACGTGTTCGAACGAACATATATAAAGCTCTGTTGGCGCAATTTAGGCGCAATAAATCCAGGTTTTGGCGCCGCTTAATTACTGTAAATGAAACTTGGATACACCATTATACGTGAAGAACAAAAATAGTCCTAACAGTGGACTGCCAAGGATGAACAGCCCCAGAAAAAGCAAAAACTTTCGGCCGAGAAAGTGAAGGTTACTGTTTTTTTGGGATGGTTATGGATTTATTTTAAATGATTATCTTCTAAAAGGAAAACCAACTACCGGAGTATACTACGCATCATTACTTGACAGCTGAAGGCAGAACTTACGGGGAAAACGTCCACATTTGCCGAAAAAGAAAACCTGTTTCACTGATACTACGCACCGTCTCACACTTCAGCGGTTGCTGGCGAACATCCATGAATTACCGTTTGAACTGCTTGAACTGCATTCCGAGACAGCTAAGATCATCTCCTGGAATGCGCGGGTGATTTAGAGGGTACCGCAGCACATTTCTGCTTCCCAATCCGGTGGAGGCTTTTTAGTGGAGTAGTACCCTAGAGGTGAAGCCAACGTATCCCACTGTGCCCTCCAACACAGTGGAAATCCATAAATGGACTTTCCCTACACTCGAAAGGAAAGTTCCGGGCTTTAAAAGCAAAATCCTGTACTCTGCAATACTTTTAATTTTAGTTTCATGTTTTCGGATTTACCACAATGTTTATAACCTTTAAATTTTCGAGCACAGCGTGAGCCCTTCATATTCATACAGGCATATGTTCAATACCGACTATGTTAGCTGGCTAAGACCAATTTAAGTAATAAAAACTACATTATTTTGTGAATATCGTGTCCAAATTGTTTGGAAATTAAAATAAGTTGTACAACAAGTATGTATACTTAAAGTAGTGTAATAAGTTTGTGTACCAATTCTCACATCCAATAAATTACCAAGTGATAATGTAAAATTCATTTCTAAATTTGTCTTACACTCAGATAAAAGCCAGTTTTATATTAAAGAAGCATTTGAAATCTAATGAGGTGAACTCACCAGAAGAGCAGCGTGAGGTACGGTCAGCATTTCATCTCCAGTGAGGCCTCCTGAACGTTCCTTATTGAAGACCCATGTGTCTACAGGGTTGAAGAATACGGTATCATCTTTGTTTTGATCCACCAAATTCACCTTTTCTTTGTACTCCCTAAAAATAAAATAATTTAGCTTACACATGTGCCTGATGTAT
Organism: Mantis religiosa; assembly: GCA_030765055.1. Classification (NCBI taxonomy): domain Eukaryota; kingdom Metazoa; phylum Arthropoda; class Insecta; order Mantodea; family Mantidae; genus Mantis; species Mantis religiosa. The sequence goes on along the minus strand of CM060959.1, from coordinate 24,957,246 downwards.
CATTTGATAGTAAGAGCTGTATAATTAAACCGATCTCTATAAAAACTTGGGTTTGTTAAACGTTCATACACGTATTAAGAACCCATCTTTTGGTTTAGTAAGTGAAAAACTTGTTTTTTTTTCTCTCCAGATTGTGACAAAATATATACATAACTCTAAATGTTTACTAATACCTTGTATTTGATTGTGAATATTAGTTATGTAAAATTGTTCAATACACCCATTTTCATTAATATGCGTTATTATTTATATCTATTTTGATCAGATTTGTGAGAATTACATATTTCAGGTTTAGGTTATCCTTTACTTAAAATTAAATTATCATGGCCATCTCTATGCTGTGGAATGTGTGCGTTTGGATTTTGTCTGTTCTTGGAAAATAAACGAACAACTGAACACATTGTGCTATTGCAACGTAACTAGAAATTAAATATTAACAGCATTTTATTTAATAAAACCTGCTGACACAATTAAGTTAAAGATCACGTTGGACTGAAGAGATTAGTTACCATAAATTGTAGCGGATGAAAAGGCATTACTTCAGCGAACACCTTCGTAAAATGATAAATAAATAGAACGAAATTTAAATTTTTAGATGTACATCAATGTAGAATCAACAATATGCTTTTGAAATCAGTGCTTCCAGGTTAGCGTGAATTGCTGCTTTCAGGCAAGTCTCCGTGTGTTCTGTTCCAGATCTGAACTGAGCTCAGAAGGGTGTTGCGTCTCTTATAGTCTTCCTTAGAATTGTAAATCCTCTCTAAGCATTCATGGACACAATAAGATTACCTGTTCTTTGAATAAACTTCTGTGAGTCGTGTGTTCTCTAATGCATTCCAGCTATGATATGAAAACGCGATGAAAAAAATGTTACCTCCACATGGTTTTCCTTGTTCACTCTTTCTTAAAAAAAATAAAGAAAGAAAAAAAAAAGACTTCTAAGAGCTCTGATATGTATGTCAAGCGACATAAGCATCATAAAATATTATTCATAATTTACTTAGAGATAAAAGATTAGGATAAAGCAGTAGGATGTAAGGTATTGTTCAAGATTTTAATAGCCAATCGGTATGCAATGGCTCAAAATTTCATACTCTTTATGGGACAAATGTATGGCTTCCCATTTGAGAAAATAATAACCTCGTATTTTTATATTGAGGCTGATTTATCGCAAAAGGTTAGCTAAAAGGCAAGTGTTTTGTACAGACTTTGTATCTTATAATAGATGCAGATTTTCTTGGTGGCAAAGCTGTCCAAGAAATGTTTATTTAAAGAAATACTATGAACACACAGCCTTTTAATTAAAATCATAAGAATAAAATGCTGGAAAGCCATGGGAATGCCGCCGGCCTGGACAGGGTGACTAATGAGGAGCTCAAGCTCTCCCGAGAAAAGCCCTGGCGCACCTCACAAAAATTTTCAACTCCTATTTGCAGCAAAACTACTTCCCTGGAAACGAGCCAAGGTCATAATGCTCCCGAAGCATGGGAAAAGCACCAGGAAGCCTCAAAACTACCACCCCATTAGTTTTCTGTCTACTATTGGTAAATTGCTCGAAAAGGTGATACTGTTTCGACTCCAAAACCAACTTTCGTCACTGGATGACATTTCCAACTCCTAATTCGGCTTTCGAAAACAAACTCCAACAGATCTACAACTCTTAAGATAAACTGATGACGTGACAGAGCAATTTAACAATGGGGCTTCAACGTTGGCACTATTTCTGGACGTAGAAGATGCATTTGATCGGTGCTGGCACAACGGCCTGATTTACAAACTGCACCGAAAGTTTGCCGGACTCCAAAATTCCTTAGCACTGCTGCACAACTTTTTAGAAAACAGACGCTTCTACGTCCAAGTGGGCGGCTCCTCCTCTAAGGAGAGAGTCGTGCAAGGGGCCACCATGTCCCCGCTATTGTACATAGTTTACCGACTTCCCCGTGGACGCCAGATGCAAAGTGGCCATTTATGCTGACGACACTGCAATATACAACCACCGTAAAAATCCTCGTTTCGGCCTATTAGAGTTGCAGCGGTATATTAACCGCTTCTTTTCATGGCTCCATGACTGGAAAATTAAAATTAATGCAAATAAAGGCCAGCTTATCTATTTTTCAAAGCGGTGGCCTTTGGCTATGGACCTAACGGACGGTGGTCAAGTATTGCAGTGCCGTTAGCTGGTCAAATACATCGGCGTGACTTTGACACGCACAAAAGATATTGCCAACAAAGGCCGGCAGCGATTAAAGATGTGCGCCGCCATATTTAGGAGTAAACAACTGAAGCTCCGCTCGAAGGTTATCTTGTACAAGTCGTTCATTCTGTCGGTGGTTCTATAGGCATGTGTGGGCTGGGCACACACATCTATTGAGATAAGTACACTACATAGATGTTAAAAAGATTCCCCATCATAATTTAACTCAAATCACAAGCTTGGTTTTTAACCAGTTTTTCGCTTCTTGTTATGCCTTTAAGACAGATATTTTATTTTCTATTTAGGTTTAAAAGTGTTTTTAAAGGTTTAGTTCAATAAGAGAACTTGCTGCTCTCGTAATATCTATTGTAATTTTATTTTTTCATGCCTTTAACAATAACTAACCCAAATTACATCAAAACAGCAATATTTTCTGAATACTATTTCAGGGTGTTGAAATGTTACAGAACATATTTCCAGGTTATTGCAAATTTTGGGTGGAAAACAATATGTAGTACAGAAAATATAAGTTTAATTTTTTACCTGTAAAGCCCTCTGAGGTCGCATATATGCGATGGAAAGAGAGTAAAAAGGAACATAAGCTAAAATTGTTAAAACACTTTTATTCCCAATTTTCATATGCCTAGTCACCCTGGAAAAATACACTACAAAAACAGATGAAGCTTGATACAATGCTGGGATGCTAAAGGGAAAATTATGAGAGAAAACACTAAGGAAAGACAATATCTATATTGAATATTTAAAACCTAGAGACATCGGAAAAACATACATTAAAACAATTGGTGTTTCAAACAAAAATTGAAAGTAAATATCCCAGCAATTCTTAAAATATATCCTCCAGCCTTATTAAATTACTGTACAAAGTTCTTTCCTTAAACCGAGCGGTTTATTCTGTAGCTCGCATTTGGGAGGTCCGTGTTCGATTTCCGTGGCCGACCTACCTGACCCATGCCCTTTTTTTGGGGTGGGGGGTTTCCTAGGCGAATTCCTAGTCACCAGAATTTCCTACCCCTCCATTTCGTCTCCATCATCAGTTTACATCATCGCACATCTGGTGAACTCTTTCAGGATAGAAGTGTCGGTAGCAGTCTCGGCGTTGCATGACAGGATAATATTGTTACCCTGGCGGCAGACTCGCGATGCCGATCAATAAATGATGGCCGGTGGAGATTCCGGAAAGTTCGGGGCCGATCGTTACCGGAAGCGACAGTCAGTTGAGCGAAGTGATTTTAAAATAAACAGTTTTAGGTTATATAGTAAATTGTAATGGTGAACAGTGTATTGCTACGAAAATAAAGTGCAGTTTTTTGTGTTTGTAACCTCGACTTGTTATTTCACGAACCAAAAAAGTCACAACTGGTGTCAGAAGTGGAACATACGACAATGGAAGCTGCATTGGCAAAGATTTTAGAGAAAATGGAAGAAATGAAGACGGCCAACGACAACATCACCGAGAAGATGCAAGAACTGAAGGCCGAAATAACAGCGAAGACGGAAGTGGCAAATAACAACTTGGCCACAACAATGACCGCAAAGATGGGCGAACTGGCCACGTAGATGAAAGCGGTAAACGAGGCCCTTGCCGTGAAGTTTGAAGAACAGTTGGACGGTGTAAGGGATAACGTGACGGAGCTGGGCAAGTGGATGGGCCAAGTGGACGAGCGCGTCGAGGACCTGGCGAGCCGCGTTGACGACCTGGAGGGAAAGGCCGACAGCAGCGTCAAGTCCCTGAACGCCATAGTAGAGGACGTCGTCGGCAGGAAACTGAAGGATTTGAAGGCCGACGCGCCGGGACGCGACACAACACCGAAATATGACGGCGCGTCAACATTTGAGGTCTTCCGCCGCCAGTTCGACACAGTGGCCAAGCACAACAGATGGTCACCGGAGGAGGAGACCACACAGCTAATAGCCAGCCTCCAGGGACGGGCCGCGGAAGTCCTAAACGCGGTGCAGACAACGGCGGCGCCCCAGGACATCTGGAAGGCCCTGAAGAATCGTTTCGGGAACCACCGCTTAGCCGCAGCGTACCGCAGCCAACTAAAGGCAAGGTCACAGCAGCAGGAGAGACGCTGCAGGAGTTCGCCATAGCGATTGAGCACCTAGCTAGCAAGTCCTTGGTTGACCTGCTACTGGAGTTCGTATCCCGGGAAGCCACGAACCCGCAAAGCCACAATATGTTCTGAGGAAGGCCTTCTTCTCCAGCGGTTTGGACTCCAGTGTCAGAGACAGCCTATTGGGCCGATTCAGGAACGCGGTAGGTGGGATGCCTGTTGTGCAAGCCCGACTAGATGCTTCCTTGCTCTTGGGGGGAAGGCTTCATGACTGTTTCGGGGCCAAGGTAGGTGGGATGATTGTCCTGAACCCACCAACAGGAAGATTCTATCTAGTAAATTGTATGGGCCCCGCCCTCTGTACTGTAGTGGCTCCATGGGTTCAACCACCCTGTTTCCACTCACCTCATCCTTCCTCCTTGTAATGTCATACTTTAGAAATAGGTAAATAAGACTCTATCACTTTAAATCTTCGTCAAGAGAGACTTGATTCGAAACCTGCGAAGAACAAAGTAGTCAGTTAAATTCAGTGCATTATTATCGACTTGATGCAGGTAATTCCTTGTCAGCCACCCATACGAGGTGTGTTCAAGTTATAACACCACCTACATTTTTGCAGGACTAGGACCAGATAGGAACTTCTGTTTTTTGTTTTAATATACGTGGACTCTTTGTGAATGCGTGACAGATGGTAGCACTGTGGCAGCGACGAGAGCTAGGACTGTTTTTGGTACTTAAAACGGCGACACTTTCGTTGCAAGAACAGCGGGTAATCAATGTTCCATTCATGTCATCACGCGTCAACATCAATTTCCCACGCGCACAGCCTTGTGATCAAACTTCAGCATTCGTGGCGCCCACCTGGAAGACAGTGCTTTACGCATTTTCAGATCTTCATGCAGGATTGTGTGCACAGAAGCCACGGAAATGCCAATTTTAGAGGTGACGTCTGCAACTGTCTTGGTTTGTTGTCACACGATGTTCTGCTTTCATTGAACTGTCACACCCAGGAACGTACATTAGACATATCCATGTACCATCACCACATGTCTCACTAAACTGTCTTGGTTTGTTGTCACACAATGTTCTGTCTTCATTGAACTTTCGCACCCAGGAGCGCACATTAGACACATCCTTGTACCATCACCACATGTCTCACTAAACTGTCTTGGTTTGTTGTCACACGATGTTCTGCTTTCATTGAACTGTCACACCCAGGAACGTACATTAGACATATCCATGTACCATCACCACATGTCTCACTAAACTGTCTTGTTTTGTTGTCACACGATGTTCTGCCTTCATTGAACTTTCGCACCCAGGAGCGCACATTAGACACATCCTTGTACCATCACCACATGTCTCACTAAACTGTCTTGTTTTGTTGTCACACGATGTTCTGCCTTCATTGAACAATCGCACCCAGGAACGCAAATTTGACACACCTTGGTACGATCACCACATGCCTCACTGAACTGTTGATGTCTGCAACTGTCTTGGTTTGTTGTCACATGATGTTCTGCCTTCATTGAACTGTCGCACCCAGGAACGTACATTAGACACATCCATGGTACCATCACTACATGCCTCACTCAACTGGCGATGTCTGCAACGGTCTTGGTTTGTTGTCACACGCTTTTCTGCCTTAATTGAACTGACGCACCCAGGAACGCAAATTTGACACACCTTGGTACGATCACCACATGCCTCACTCAACTGTTGATGTCTGCAACTGTCTTGGTTTGTTGTCACATGATGTTCTGCCTTCATTGCACAGTCTCACCCAGGAACGCAGTTTAGACAAATCCATGGTGCCATTACCACATGCTTCATTCAACTGGCGTGAATTGCAATAGATGTCACACCACGAAAATGGAGAAAGTGAATGATTATTCGCGGTTCTTGCAATAAAACTTCGCCATTTTAAGTATCAATAACAGACCTAGCTCAAACCATGCTAAGGTTAATAAATTTCCTAGAAGTTTCACTTGCCCAAATTCGAACGTTATGGCGATTAACTTTACCAGAGAGATGAATAGTGCATTCATCGCAAAAGATTAATGGTTCGGAATACTTGTCTTCTTCCATATCATCTCACAAGCCAATGCAGATTTCGTAGCTTTTGTTGTGTTCGTCAGGATGAAGTACTTGTAATAACTGCAGTTTGTATGGCTTCAGATGCAGACAATGTTTTAGAACTTACTAGACGCTGGTTGAGGAATTCTTAATTCCATGATTCCTTCTGCTGTGGATTTCTATGTGCTCCTTAGGTATAGTGGAAGAAGACAGTCGACACTCTCGTCCGATGTGCAAGGACGTCCCGTGCTTTCCATTTTGCAGATGCAACCATCTTCTACAAATTTTCGATGCCACTTATAATTTTGCTCGTTGAACTGTAACAGTGCACTCTATTTTTCCTAATTGCAACACACACAATGCTCTCTCTTGTGGTGTCGCTGCCATTTCACTATAGACAAACAACAACCAACAGCGCCAAAGCGGTCGTGATTAGAACTTCTACCCCACCAGTGTACTTGAACTGTAAATTTGTCTCATTCCATGAACGTTAAAATCATGTTTCTATTTTTTTAAGAGTGCTGTTCAATAAAGCATGATCACGTTTTCTTCACAGCGTACCTTTACTCATCCTCAAACTTTTGATGGATTTTCTCAAAATAGTCTCCCCTGAATACGATGCACTTGTCCCAGCGTTTCTGCCAGTCTTCAAAGACATTCTGGTAAATATTTTTGAGAGATGCTTCAAAATCGCCTCCACAGCCTTCACCACTGCTTCTGGTGACGGATAATACCTCCCACTAAGGCGTTTCTTCAAGTTAGGGAATAGAAACATGTCACATGGGTCTAAATCCGGACAATAGGGTGGGTGAAGGATACACTTCACGTTGATGTTTGCAAGATATTCAGCAACAACATTGGCAATATGTGGCCGCGCAATATCGTGGTGCAGCATCCAGTCTGCTTCATGGAAATGTGGTCTGTTGCGCCTGATATGGACTTGTAATGTTTTCAGGATATCCCTGTAGTACTGTCCAGTTACTGATGTGTGTGCAGGTACAAGAAGCTCAGAAACCATTCCATGAATATCAAAGAATGAGATGACCATAACTTTCCCAACAGAAGCAACCACTTTTGCTTTTTAGGGGGTTGCTAATGAAGGAGTTTTGGACACTGAGCTTTGATGTTTGCTCTCAGGATCAACATGATGTAGCCATGTTTCACCAGCATTGATTATGTATGAAAGGAACTCCAGATCTTCCTCTAACATCAACTTTAGCTGCTTGTGAACAACCTTTTGGTCGGGAATCAACAGTCTTGGAAACCATCGCCCACAAACACGTCTCATGTGTAATGTTTCTGCCACCAACCTGTGGGTGGCGCCCAATGAAATGTTCAGCATTTCAGAAAGTGATCTTAAGGTAATTCGTCGATCCTCTCTCACAATGGCAGCAGCAGTGTTGTTGTTTTCTTTCGTAAGAGCAGTAACTGGAGCACAGGGTCTACGTTCCTTTGAAATTCATTTTTTCCCCTCTTTAAATACTTTCAACCATATTCTAGCTGTACTGTATGGAAGAACAGACTCTCCTCAGGCCTCCTGTAATATTGTATGGACCTCAACTGAGGATTTGTTGAGACGGAAGCAGAATTTCAAAGCCGCATATTGTCCCTCGCGTGTTAGCTATCTTACAGAATTAGGCGACACTAAACATGCCTGAACTTGCCTGATTCTCACAGGCGGGAATCAGGAGTACCAACAATGAAACTACTACGGCGTGTCTGTTTTACATTAAGCTAACACAATACAGTAAGATTGAATTTTAGTGCGAAAAGTTAATACCGTAAACGTTTATGACCATTCTTTATTCAACAGCCTTCGTAGTTTGGAAGAAACAAAAGTTTGAAATCTGTTCTTTCCTTTTGAATAGCTCTGTATTTCACTATATGTCTCACTATAGACAGAGAGCGATCTAGCTTAGTCCTGCAGTGGCAGGGTCATTTATTATTGATTAACCATAGACCTGCGGCAGATGGTCATAATCGATTATTCTTGCTGAGGTCCACCACACACTGAACATATCCTATGGCAGAAGCATGCGTACAGGAGTATGCGGTTACCTGCCCTGGGGAACGGCTCATGGCGAGAAGGTACAACATTCTGTTGCCGTAATAAATCGGCGTATTCCTGAAGAAAAGATTGCAATTATTATGAATGATTTGATATGACTTAATATAACAAAATTTGTTATATTTACTTCCACATTTTCTTCACAATTCTGAGTGTTGTCACTCTTTAATTGGTTCCTGATACAGCTCTCATATTTTAATGCTTCAATTTTTTTCCATTTCAATCCCTACACAAGGAACGTGATCCTAGGTCCTTAACCCACTTCCTGCCAACTTCGATTAGATGCAATAAGGAGTTTTACTGAAGAAAACTGACGAATGAAGAAAATATGTATGTATGTATGTATGTATGTATGTATGTATGTATGTATGTATGTATGTATGTATGTATGTATGTATGTATGTATGTATGTATGTATGTATGTATGTATGTATGTATGTATGTATGTATGTATGTATGTATGTATGTATGTATGTATGTATGTATGTATGTATGTATGTATGTATGTATGTATGTATGTATGTATGTATGTATGTATGTATGTATGTATGTATGTATGTATGTATGTATGTATGTATGTATGTATGTATGTATGTATGTATGTATGTATGTATGTATGTATGTATGTATGTATGTATGTATGTATGTATGTATGTATGTATGTATGTATGTATGTATGTATGTATGTATGTATGTATGTATGTATGTATGTATGTATGTATGTATGTATGTATGTATGTATGTATGTATGTATGTATGTATGTATGTATGTATGTATGTATGTATGTATGTATGTATGTATGTATGTATGTATGTATGTATGTATGTATGTATGTATGTATGTATGTATGTATGTATGTATGTATGTATGTATGTATGTATGTATGTATGTATGTATGTATGTATGTATGTATGTATGTATGCATGTATGCATGTATGCATGTATTTATTCACTGCAATTGGGTACTACCCGGTGACAGAGTTAAGAATACAGATCAAATTACAATACCAGATTTACAACAATAACACAATAAACAATATAAACATGATATTTGTTTAACTTTAGTCACTTAAAACATATCTATTTACTTCGCTATTTACATATTGTATACCATTATAATTTAAAAGTTAAACTATAAACCATCTAGATTTTTTCTAAATTTCTTCAGCGACTGGGGACACCCTGAAAGACTGCTACAGGCAATTCATTCCATTCTTGAATGGTTCTGTTAAGAAAAGAAAATTTTGCTACGTCGGTTCTGTATCTTTTACCCTTAATTTTATACCTATGATCGTTTCATCCATAATAATCCGGATTATCTAACCTTACACTAACATCTACCCATGCCTTTACATCAGCATTAGCTTTGAATAATGCTACCAACCTATGTTTTTTACGCCTAATTCTTAATTCCTCCCATTCAGTCTCATCTCCTTTTATAGGCCCAAAATACTTGCCTATTTTTATGAATTTTATTGCCCTCTTCTGTATTTTTTTCTAACGGATCGATTTGGTTAGCTCTATACGTGTCCCAGCATGCTACTCCAAATTCCATAACCGGCCGCACTAAGGCCTTGTAGGCAATTTCCCTGGACCTAGCGCTCCCCGTTTTCAATATTCTCATTACGAAATGTAATGCCTTCCACGCATTCCTAGATGTGGAATTTACTTGTTCGTTCCATCCGGCATTACTTGCCAGGTACACTCCCAAGTATTTGCAGCTGCCCACCTGTGGAATTTGCACCCTTCCCATGTGATAGTTAACAGTAATTTTGCCATTAGTTCCACTAAAAACAATGGAAGTACTTTTCCTGGCATTAATTGTCATTTAGTTAGCGCAGCCCAATTACAGATTTCATTTAAATCATCCTGAAGAGCGGTTTCATACACTGTATTCCGAATTTTATTATAAATGATACAATTGTCTGCAACCAACCTTATCTGGCAGTTAATATTAACAGTTGGTAAGAGTATTCCATTGTTTATTAGAGTATAATACACAGATTGGAGAGAAGGTATAAATGATAAACATGAGTATTTTTAGTAGATAATTCTTTGAGAGCACTCACTCAAGTTTCAACCTGAGTGAATACTCTCAAGAAACTACCTACTCATATAAAATTAAAAAATGTTTAACTTTAATTACTTTGCGGTATTTAGAATAAATTAAAAGCTAGATGGCTTAACAAAAGTAACAGATAGCTGCATAGCTCATACAAGTTAGAATATTGGTACATGGACTGCATACATTTTAATTCTGGACCATTTTACCACAGAAGAAATCTGAAACTTTATGAGAAATTACAAATTGAAAAGAGACATACTTTGGCTAATATCCATTTTATTAATTAATGTTTAATTAACAACGTCACTCAGAAAGAAAACCTGAGTGAGTACTGGGAAAAAATTACCTAATCATATAAAACTAAGAAAAGGTGTCTCACTTTAAATATTTTGTGGTATTTAGAATTATGAGACAAATTATACAAGAAAATCATCTCTTTACAATTCCTGGCCAATTTGATGACAAAAAATAACAATACCCAATATGTTAATAAGTAAAATACAATTAAGAAATTAATAAATTATTCAAGGTCAAATTTATAATGGAATACTTCACTGTAGGGCAGTTATCGTATTCCCTCTCACCTCCTAGTACCTGTCAGTGAGTGTAATGGTGTCAAAAACGAGCAACTGTTAAGGTTAGCGTCCATAGTACCACGGTTACAGAGCATACAGTTTGGTATTCGATATGATGCAGATGTTTTGCCAAGCATTCATGTCCTACAGCTAGACGGAATTTGGCAACTGCTTCCCTTCTGGGCCAGTTTGGTAGGAGCTGTATTCGGTCTTTCCAGGGCATCAATTTTGAATCCAACCTAATGAAGGAGGCACTAGAAAGACTTGGTGTGAACAAGAGCTGCACCATACCCCTATATCCGCTGTCGGACGGCATGGTGGAGAGATACATTAAGACTTTAGAAGAGCACCTGAGCAAGGTCGTGGCCAGCCATCAGCGAGACTGGGATGTCAAGTTGTCACTGTTCTTGCTGGCCTACCACTCGTCAACACACGACATCAATGGGATGACGCCAGTCAATTTAATGTTCGCCAAGAGTTACGCCTCCCTTGTGACCTGGCCTTTGGGAGCCTCCCGGACGCAAAACAGCCAGCAACTGAGTTTGTGGAGAACCTGGTGGACCGTCTCCACGACGCGCAAGAGATGGCACGTCAGAACATCCAAAAGGCGAGCGACCGCATGAAGACCCGATACGACAGGCAAGCCAACAACCAAGGATTCCAGCAGAGTGACCTAGTCTGGTTGTATCGCCCTACTCGGACCAAAGGACGATGCTCGAAACTTCCAACAGCCGTGGTGAGGACCGTACCGGATGGTGAAGAGGATTAACGACGTGGTCAACCGCATCCAGAAGGTACCCCGAAGGAAGATGGCAGTACACCTGGATCGTCTGGCACGCTACGATGGTGCTGTTCGGGACGACCAGCCTTGAGGAGGGAGCAGTGTCACGGCAACAGACATAAAAGGTTCGCGCGAAGCCGTTAGCTACGATAGTGCGGCTAGTGTATACAAAGAGTCGGCAAATAAAGATAGCTGAGATAAAGGACTTGCCGGCACAGATAGGATATCACGTTTGGAAGGTTCTAGTGATATCTTGATTGACAGAGAAAGTTTGTTTTCTTATTTGTTCCGGAAACCTAGGGAATTTATAAGAGTATGTGACATGCCAGCAGGCAGTTGTAAAACAAGAGTAGTGGTAAGCAGATGAGAGCTGATGTAATCAGAACGCTTTTTTACTGTCATCGGCCTTGGTAGACTGTGCGTTTGTGACGTAATGTTATTATGTGAGAATTGAACAGTGTATTTCTATGTAAATAAAGAACTTTTGGAACATCTGCAATTAGTACTTTTAAATCTATGAACCTACAAAGTCACAACATTTAGTGGTCTTATTTTCTTAAAGTTCTCGATGGTTTTCCTGATATTTTGGTTATGCTAGTAGCAGCTTGGGCTAACGGAAGAGTGCTGTAGTTAGGTGGGATTAGAGTTAACTTTTTACAAGGCTGTCGGCCATCTCATCGCCGACAATGGTACAATGATACGAATCCATTGTAAGACCAGTTTCTTGCTTTGTGCAGTGAGATTTGTGTTCAGTTTCCCACAGTGCAGTATGTTGTTACAAACATGTATTACCGTTGCTCTCTCTATCTGGGCATGAATTGGGAGCTGTCTCTTTCATTCCCCGTTTCTCTCTCTGTCTCTCGGCGTTCGCTTACGAGCGGCAAAACAATGCCTCGTGCCAATATAATTAACAATATGAGTCATTTAATCTGCGTTGTACGAACTAAATCTAAGAGTTGCTGATATTAATTGAAAACACATATATTTTTTTTTCGATCTATATGTAAATCTCTCAAAATAATTGCTATTAGCGGCAAATAATAATGGACACAGTTAAAGGTATAGATTTTAAGAATAATTACAGTTTATTGCAAACATAGATGGTTTCAATTACCGAAATAGTTATATTGTTAATCGGTATGGATACAAGCATAGATTGTAATGAGACATATTAACTGGATGTATAAATTATTGAAAGTTGTGTATATTTTTATAACAATAGTTATTAATAACTGCAAGGATAAATAGTTTGAAATCCCTATTTAAATTGCTTTCATTTATTACTAATAGTAAGCATCCATTATTTCAGCTTCAAGTGTAATTGCTGTAAGAATGGTGACCATTAAAGCAAGCATAAACGCACATAAATATTGAGGCTTTCATAAATGATTTCAAATCCATATGCACTTGCTGTGAAACCACTAACATTCGAATGGTAGAAGTGACCTCATTTCCGCTCATGAACTTGCAGTGGCGAAGAGGGTCATTTAGCAGCAAACGACGCAAAAATTATGTGTTGCAGAAACGGTGGGTGTGGTTCTGGTACAGCAACAGACTTTGGGAGTCGTTAGGGAGGTGTTCGAAGTCAGGATCCTTTTGATATGGGATATAAGGTTGGAGAAAGATTATTTTCCGGACTAGCTGGTTATTCTCCCTCGTCGTTAAAGCTGAGCAAGAAGATTCCCTCTCTCAGGGTCCAGCGTTTGACTTGAAGTACAGATGTGTCTTTTTGTCTTGAAAAGTGCAGAGCGATGCGTAGTGGTATCTGGACGAGTCCACCTCAGAACGGTTGCAACTGGAGGGGAGGGCAGGTCAATTGCGTACCAGTTGCGAGCAACTAAGCACGTGCAGAGCTACTCGGTAACACTACAGCTTTTTTCAAAATGTGCTTGTCTCCTGGTTCCAAGAGAGCATTTATAAATGGCGCCTCCCAGCAGCACATTAGGAAATAAAGTGCTACATTTAAAAATACGAGAAGTAATAACCAATATCCATAGATTTATAAAAAAGGAACAATGGTCTGGGTCTGCTATATAAAATCTGGGGAAGGGTATCTGAGGCAACAGTTGTCTGAAAGCAGTTTAGGTGAGTTATTAAGGAAAGAAAAGCCATTGGTGCTAGTGCAATAACGTCCTTCTCTGTGCCCAGTAAACAAATATTAAGAACATGCACAAAATTTAATTTGGATGTTTTAATTCAGATGCAGTTGGGCGAACTATGAATAATTTTTAAAGCACAGAAAAAAAGACCAACTTTGAGGAAAGTGCTTATGAAGCTAAAATTTCTACTGACTTCCAAGGCAGTGTCTGAACATTAAAAATAGTTCTTTTGAAGCTAGGATTATTTGAATAAAAAACACTCAGCGTGACATACAAATTTTAATCGAACATTACACCATACGTGCAAAAATGCTTAAGTATTTACGAAATATTCGGAGATATTGAAGTGAAGTTCATATAGTTTATTTGGATAAAACTTATATAAATACAGCACATACTGGACCATATGTCTGGAGTGAAATACGTTACAGTGACTCTGCAGCGATATTGAAAGGCCGACAGTTGTTTATCATGCCTGCTGGAGGAGAACAGGGTTTTGTTCCAAATGCCTATGTACTATTTAAGATCCAACAAAAGCGTGGAGATTACTACCATAGTAAGAACTACAACTTAGTTTAAAAGAGCTGCAAAACTGGCTTCGAGAATGAAATTTGTTTTTAGACACCTTATGCACCGCCCTCCCCTCTCGTAATCTTACGCGTGTGACGCATTGTGGCGATAGGTGCACTATCCCCATCACAGTTGCTACTCATCCCTACCGCGCAGGATTCCTGTCAAGACAAAATAATACATCTGTAAACAGTGCTAGTTTTTCTCCCAAGTTTATTCATTTGAGATTTAAATTGTAAAGTTGTTCTCTTCCTCTCTTCCTCATTTTCTCGCCACAATGATTACATCACGCCTTCCTTTGCGCTACCCGGTTTCGCGTTCCTACACCTACTCTTAAGATTTACTCCACACAGACAGCTAACGGTACGAATTCACGCGCGAAGTCGCGACTCTAGCGGTGAAGTATTTCCTAAGCGCTGAAATCTCTCGGGTGATGTCTCAACTCAAGTGCCGCGACTTGCCTCGCTTTCTCACGCCCTGGCCCTAAGCTGACTGATCCATTAACGCCTCCTTTCTAGTTCTTGTCTAGTTCACGCCTATCACGTTCTACATACTAAATTTTATTGGAGGTTCTGTTTTCCTTACTTTAACCTGAGTGGTGTTTCATCCCTTCTTTAACTATGCAGCAGTTCTATTCCACCTTCTGGGGTGTATGACTCTGGGCGTCCTAACTGTATATTTCCTGTGTTTGCTTCATGTAGCGTATTTCTAGTGACGTCGATCCGGCGAGAGGGCTTTACGTTCTTTTGTTTCTATGTTTCGACATCCTGTCAAACAATCCTTTCTACCTGAAACTACGTCTGCATTGCTTTGCTTGTGTTAAGCATTGTACCTCATGTTTAAATATTTTTTCTTATATTTCCTCCAATTTGCTTGAACTTAGAAGCCCAGGGATAAGGGGTATAATGCTAGAAAAAGTGGTGAAATATTGGCGCAGGTGTTTAAAGAGTGAAGATGAGGTATTGAAATTATGTGTAAAGCAGCAAAAGGTAAACGTAAGCAAGGGTAGCTGGTGCATGAATATGGGGGAGGAGCTAAGGAGAGTAGGAATGGGAGATTTATGGTCACTAGAGGAGAGAAATGTAAAGGAATTCTGGGGTGTAGTAAGGTATAGGGTAGAACACATGCAAAGGCAAGAAATTTGGGGGAGCATAGAAGGAAAGCAGTCATTGGGATTATACAAATCAGTAAAAAAAAGTGGGTAAGAGAAAAATATGTGGTCGTATGTAATAAAAAGGAAAGAGAAGGGTGGGCTTGGGTAAGAACAGGGGCTATGGTCTTAAAAGGGCTAAGAGTGACGGATGATATAACATGTGTTATGTGTGAAGGAGAAGATAATGATCTGCATAGCCTAATAGAATGCAAAGAGGTAAAGGTTTGGAGGGAGAAAATAAGGAATTCCAAGTGGGATGGCCTAGAAAAGGGTATTATAGATTTTAGAACGCTGAATGTTAAAGGGAAAGAGAAGTGGAAAGAAATGGGGGGACATTTTGGCCAAGATAAAGGACAAACTGCTAAGAAAGCAGAGTAGAAGATAAGGTGATGAAGAGCGGGAAGAGGGAGAGGTGTGTTGAATAGAGAAGTGCAGATGCTACGTCATTAGCACGAAGGCCACGGTGCCGAAGCCAGGTATTGCGCTGAGGAGATTAACTATAGTGTAAGAAATTTAAATTTAAGGAAGTGTATGTTAAAATAATGTAAAACTGACAAGCACTAGATGGATGGATGGATGGATGGATGGATGGATGGATGGATGGATGGATGGATGGATGGATGGATGGATGGATGGATGGATGGATGGATGGATGGATGGATGGATGGATGGATGGATGGATGGATGGATGGATGGATGGATGGATGGATGGATGGATGGATGGATGGATGGATGGATGGATGGATGGATGGATGGATGGATGGATGGATGGATGGATGGATGGATGGATGGATGGATGGATGGATGGATGGATGGATGGATGGATGGATGGATGGACATCTATATTTCTTCCAATATGCTTGTTAATAATTTGTATAGTTTTATCGTCCTTCTCTTATAATCCAATGTCGGAGACCTGTAGTTTCTGCTTCAAATGTAACTGCCACATGCTTCCTGCCTCCTCTACTGAAGTATATATTTGTGCAGTTGTGTCAACTCCTATTTAACATGACTTGATCACTGCCAAGCTTATATCCCTTCGGTATTTTAACTCTGAAGCACAATACAGTATCGAAAATTAAGAAATGCGCGATATAAAGGATTCTTGTTTAAGAGGTTCACACCAGACCTCCACCTCCATTTCTCTGTCGTTGCAACTGCCATCCACCACCTCCGTTCGTGCTGGAGACTACGATAATGGCAAAAACGCTGGTCATGATAATAATTATTCAAATACTTACCCATAGAAGTAAGGACCTATCTCATTTAGTACAGGCGTCTGACCTCGCTGAACTTCCTGTGGATTTGTGACGTTGAACACGTAAACTTTGAAGTCTATAGGATCTGGTACCTTCTCCCATAACGTCCTTATATCCGAACCCTTCTTCAAGGCCAGGTTCTGCAAGAGAAATCGAGAGGTGAATACACTTATATACCATAATAATCACAAATACTTTATTAGAGACAGGAACCATTTAAGTAGCTGCCCTTTTCATTTTCACTACCTCTAGTATGCAGTGCATCTAGAGGGAGTTATTTTATAAAAAATTCCGATACTGAGATTCAAGCGAGCGAAAGAGTAAGAGGGAAGTGTAATATGAAACGAAAGGGGTGTATAAACGTATGGCATGCCGATGACAAAATGTTTAGTTTGTGGTCTATTGTTTACTGTTATGTTACTGTTTCCCTTAATTGCATTACACATACACAATTAGTACTTTTCAATTATTTTTAAATTACACGTAATAGAAATAGTAGTAATTTCTCATCTTTCCTTTTACATCAACAAATGGAAGTACAAAATCAAGATTACAATTATAAAATCCATACTGAAATATGCCATATATTCCTAAATCCTGAAAATCCTATCGTGTTGCCCACCATTGAATAGTAATTCGGTCCCCATACACTTAACCCTAGGTTTTTGTGTATCGGAGGCACTCTACTCCTTTTTACACTTTCTGCCATTTCACCTATCCCACTCTACATTTTTCTCTTAATTGTTCTTAGCCATCTCTCTTTAACTTTCCCTAAATAATTCCCTATATTTCTCCTGTTCTTTTCTCCTTTTACTGACAACATTTTTCTAATTACTACTTCACCCCCAAAATTGTCCCATTTACGTAGCCAAGACTGCTCTCTCCATATCTTTGTTTGACTACAATATAATATACAATGGAAATCTGCATTCTCTTCTCCACACAGTGGACATTTATCTAGCTCCCTCTCTTGACCTATACCTTTCAAGTTTCTCACTCCTGATCTCGCCCAAGCAAAACCTTCTTGCCCTAACTTACTACATATATCTATGTATCCTTCTCTCCCCCAGGTTGTTTTTATTTCTCTGTATAATCTCAGTAAGCTTTTGTCACTTGTATTGGCAAAAATGTCTTGTCTGTCAATATCTTCTAATCTTAGCTTAACTTCTTTCCAGAAGCCTCTATACGCATACTCTGCATTTATCCAAGAATGGCCCATACCTATCTGCTTCAACACGTCATTCATTTTATGTGCCCAAGACCTAACCCAGTTACTTCTCTTTTGAATATTAAAACATTATTTAATTTAAATTACATAGATTTGCTTACCTGGACGATTCAGTGTTTTATATTCCAATGAACGGATTACCTTCAAAATATTTTATTTAAAAATATTGTTACGTGTATAGGCTGAGTTAGATTTGGAAATTTCGGTATTCTGTAACATGTATTGATTCTAACAGAAATGTATGTCAAACGTAAATTCCGCTGACTGGCAGTCTGTTGGCATAAGGAAATAATTCACAGGTGACCCAGGCTGGTTCTGCTGATCAAGAGGAAGAACGGTTAAGTAGGTAACAGGCTTAAACATTTCCTCAATAACGCAAAACAGTATGATGCAAAATTTATAGGTAGTGGGAATCGCTGAATTGACTTTTTGTAGAACCGCTATTTAAGCCTGGTAAAGTTAGCCCTCGGTGTGAAACGTCGTAGGGATGCCAGAGGGGACTCTATGTCGGTTTATCTGACAGTGTTTCTACGAATACCATAACCCCCGCCGGACTCAGCAGATTATACTTCTTCGGACCAGCCATACACCCAACACATCACCAATGGTAAGCTATTATTAAATTATTATGTCACCGAGTATTACTAAAGCACCCCTGGTCTCTTCTAGACTCAGGAAATACTCTGTATAATTACTAGGTTTCTTTAAATAGAATTAGTCGGCTCAGGTTGACTGTTGATGTTTTATTTTGCTCTACCATCCCTATGGCTACAACCCCAGTTGTAGATTAGGTTTGTAAGTCTTTCCTCCCCCTTACAATCCTGGAATGCAACATGTGGCGGAGGCGTCCGGTTTCTGCCACCTTTAAGGTCAGAAATATGGTTTCGGTCCCTGTACCTCTGAACCTCTCGTAATTCCTATCAACCCCCCTATCTTCATGTAATAATATGGCAGAGTACCAGGGTGTTCCATTTTGCAATAGATAAATAACGATTTTCATACCTCAAATTCTCTTAAGTTTGCTTAAATTTTATTGCTGCTTTTATTAAATACATCATTTTCAAGTTTAATCATAATAGTATCTTAACTACCCTCCCAGCCCACCCTAACGGATTTTAGATTATTTTACAAGTGTGAAATCAGTTTTATAATGAGTAACATAGTGTAATTTACAAATAATGTTTGTCACATATAGATTTTTCCAATAGCAGACATAATAAATAATGTCAAACACTATTTTTATGTTTTCTAACTTGAATAACTTTTTTTTTCCTTTCTTTGCAAACTCAAAGATTAGAAATTTAGTTCTGTTTGTTCATTGATTTCAGGTTGAAATTGTGATAATGATGCAATCTTTTTGTGTTATGAATACAGATTATTAATGCATAGTTTTTTCAGGTTTATTGCTTTTGCATTTTCTTGTGTTGTTGTAATGATTGGATGTTTTATATTGGCATATGTGTTGTGTGTATTTGATGTTTTGTGCTGTGGACTGATTTCATTAACTTTTGTAAGCACTCCTAAGTTATTGGCTAATTACCCCTATATTGACTTAACGTCCCAGGTCACAAATAATAGAACCACAACTCAGCAAATTTGTAAACTCACACCGGACCAGCAATTCTCTTTTAATAAGTTAGGTTCAACTCATAGCCTTACCTCTGACGACATTAAATATTTTCCCCCTGATGTTCTGGAACCTTGGAGATCTATGCACAAAGTGACAGTTAGAACCTCCCGCCGAGTTCGTAAATTATCACCTGTTTCATACATCCCAGACAAACGAAGAAGTTTAAGTGTAGGAGATTTAACAGAATCTTCCCCGGACATACAAACTCATCCAACCCCCTCAGAAGCATTCTCTAAGTCGGTATTTAATGATCAAATCATGAGCGCTTCGGTTCCTCAGAACAGTTCTATAACTAGCAAGGACATAAACATTAAACCTGCATTATCTGTCGAAATGCCGTATGCATGACCGTTTATTGACCCTGGCGTGTTTGAAGGCAGACTCGGACAGGACATTTTTGCTTACCTCTACAATTTTGATACTATAGCAGCAGCTAATGGCTGGGATGACCACGCAAAAACACAATATTTACCATGTTATTTACGTGGCGCTGCAGCCACTTGGTTTAAAACATTTGCTCCCCGACATACACAGTATACCTGGACAGACTTAAAGTCCGCCTTACAACAAGCGTTTGTGCCAGCAGCATACGAAGATGTGGTAGAATGTCGGCTTAGGCAAAGAATGCAAGATTTGGCCGAGCCTACAGAACAATATATCTATGATGTTCTAGCCCTATGTGATCAAGTGAACCCCAATATGACAGAGAGAGAACGCTTACGTCATGTTACCCGCGGACTTAAACCATCTTTACTGGAGCAAGTGCTCCCTGCAAACCCACAGACTGTAAACGACCTAATCACATTTGTCCGTAGGATAGAAACAGCTAGATATCTGGCAGGACAACGTGTAGACTTAATGCAGAGACCTACATCGAGACCTGTATCAGCCATTAACGATGCCAATGCACCAGACCCCATTGACACGTTGACTGAAGCCGTACAAACATTACAGAAGCAAATAAAAAGACTTCAAGTTTCACACAATGACAGACATAGTACATCACCTCGTGGACACGTCCGCGGTGCTAACTTTGGCAATCATTTTACACGTGGTTTTTACAAAAAACGCGGAACTAATTTTTCTGGGAGACCCCCTAATGCTAAACAAAATGTCAGCTGGCAAACAAACAGTAGAACAGCTGATGCACGACCAGTTTGCTTTGCATGCCACCGACAAGGCCACACAGCGATAAACTGCAGACATAAGCAAAGTCACCCAAACGGGCAAAGGACGTCACAGGAGTAAAACCTGTGGCGCCCGTAGCAGCTAATATTCCAGAGTTTACAATTGCACATATTCGGCCTATGAATGTACTTACGACTCAGGGTATTGCAGCTAACAACCAAGTGATTAGTATATTGTTTGACACCGGCAGTGCCGTTAGCATAGTGCATGAACGTTTCGTAACGTCACTCGTATTTCCAATATCTAATAGTTTACTCCTTCGCACAGCAGACAACAAACTACTAGACGTTGGTCATTCGACCCAGTTTCAGTTTCAACTTGCAGGAGTACAATTTACAGAAGAATTACTAGTAGCACGAGAGTTCGCTCACGACCTTCTGTTAGGAATGGACTTTTTAAACAAATATCAAGCTGTTATTAATTTAGCTTCTTACGATATAACTCTTAAGACATCTGACGATAGCACAGTAAATATACACTGTGGCGAGAAACAAAACTGTCACTTGGCTCAAATTACAATTGAACCAGAACAGGACCCTGACACTGTACCTAAGGCATATTGTACACAGGACACTCGTATACCTCCTTTCACTTCCATGAACGTACCAGTAAAAATTAATCTTGATAAACCAGGACAAATTTTATTAGAACCCAGAGACTCGATTATGCAAAAGAAATGTTTACAAATTTCACCTATCTTATTCGATAATGCAGGACAATGTTCACTACCAGTACATAACAATACTGCTGAACCGAAAGTTATTTTTGCTAGAACAACCCTTGCCAATGCTTATGAAGTAGCCCTTATACAGGCTTCTAATTGGTCTCCTACAGATTCCGAACCCATCGAGCTTAAAAACGCTAAATTTAACATTAATTCACAACTCACTTTCGAACAGAAATCTCAAATGACTAGTTTATTACAGAAATACCGTCATGCATTTGCTACAAAGTTGCAAGAATTAGGCCAAACAGATATAGGAGAATTCAAAATAGAAGTCACAGATGAAACACCCATAAAACAAAAACCATATCGTGTATCTCATGCACAAAGAGAAATCATAGATTCCCAAATTAAAGAAATGCTAGATGCCGGGATTATTCGCGGATCCCATAGTCCCTGGAGTTCACCCGTGGTCTTAGTTAAAAAGAAAAGTGGTGAAATGAGATTCTGTATAGATTATCGGAAGCTTAATGCAGTTACAAAAACAACTTCCTACCCCCTACCCCTCATAGATGATTTGCTTAGTTACTTAGGCAACTCAAAATGGTATTGCAGTTTGGATTTGTTAAGCGCATATTTTCAAGTTCCTATTGATGAGAAAAGCAAGAAGTATACAAGCTTCGTTACAAGTTCTTCCCAATATGAGTTTAACAGACTAAGCTTTGGACTTGCTAATGTCCCTAGGTTTTTCTCAGAAATTTCTGGTAAATTATTGGGTGATCTTTGTTATAAAAAAGCTTTAGTCTATTTAGATGACATTGTTGTTTTCGCTCCAACATTTCATGAATTATTAACAAACTTAGAAGAAGTCTTTCGTCAACTATGTAAACATAACTTCAAACTAAAACCAGAAAAATGTTTTTTTGGTATGTCAAAAATAAAATTATTAGGCTTTGAAGTATCCGCTAAGGGTATAGAACCAGACAATGATAAATTACGAGCTATTCAAAATTTGCCAGTCCCTAAGACTACTCGTGACGTTAGAAAAGTGCTTGGTTTATTTAGCTTCTATAGACGTTTTGTCCCGAATTTCGCTTCTATTGCTTCACCTCTTCATGAACTAACTCGGAAAAATAAAGATTTTGAGTGGACAGCAACGCAACAAGACTCATTCGATAAATTAAAACAGTTACTAACAACTGCCCCAGTATTAGCTCACTATCAACCAGGAGCCTATTCAGAAATTCATACTGATGCCTCTACGTCAGGAATTGGTTGCGCTCTATTGCAACGCATAGATGGTGAATTGCATCCAATTGCTTACTGTTCACGTTCTCTAAACAAGCATGAAAAAAATTACAGTATCTCGGAACTAGAATTGCTAGCGATAGTATACGGCCTAACACATTTTAGATCATATATTTATGGTTTCCCCGTCAATGTTGTAAGTGATCATCATTCCCTTTGCTATCTGCGTAACTTAAAAGACATCACAGGAAGACTAGCACGCTGGGCTTTAAAACTCCAGGAATATGATTATTCCATTATTTATAAATCAGGTGCAAAACACACGGACGCAGACGCTCTTTCCCGTTTTCCAGTGGATAAACCCAACCCCTATTTAGTGGAACAATTGGACGACTTGCCAACTTGTCTATTAACACCAGTTCAAGTAGCAAATGAACAAAGAGCTGACCCCAAGCTGCTACCCCTAATAACTACGTTAGAAAATCCCCAATCCGGCTCACCTAGGTTACAACGACAGGCAAAAACCTATACTTTACAATCAGGAGTCCTGTACCGCAAAAATGCAGGAAGTTCAGGACCTTTGCACT
Organism: Mantis religiosa; assembly: GCA_030765055.1. NCBI lineage: Eukaryota > Metazoa > Arthropoda > Insecta > Mantodea > Mantidae > Mantis > Mantis religiosa. Next base: position 24,933,785 of record CM060959.1, on the reverse strand, counting down.
TATTGGTCATCCCTGATCAGCTGAAACACGAAATTTTAATATCGTGTCACTCAGATCCTCTGTCAGGACACATGGGATTCCAGAAAACTTTTACAAAAATTAATTCCAGATATTACTGGCTTGGGATGAAGAAAGACATTGAAAAATACGTCCGCACATGCCAATCTTGCCAAGGGCGAAAAGTACGGACAAATGTTAAACCAGCTGGTCTTTTACAGCCAATTCCCGTTAATAATGTCGCAGAACGCTTTGGCATTGACCTCATCGGTCCGATTCATCGTTCCAAACAGGGTAACACTATGGTTGTTCTAGCAACTGAATACTTTACAAAATGGGTAGAAGCTCGTGCTATTCCTAAAGGTTCTGTAGAGCACTTATCCGATAGAGGTACTGTGTTTCTAAGTGATGTAATGAAACACCTCTTAAAGATCCTGGGCGTGCACCCGTCATTTACCACAGCCTATCACCCAGCCTGCAATGGACTTACAGAACGTGCTAACCAGACTGTAATCAATATGCTATCACATTACGTGTCAACGGATCAACGAGACTGGGACACAGCACTCCCACATGTCATTTTTGCCTATAATACGAGTAAACAAGAAACTACGGGAAAATCACCCTTCTTCCTCTTGTATGGACGCAATCCCACCCTTCCCAACGAAGTTCAACTAAAATACACCACGGACAACCCCTTTGTCCAAACTACACAAAAGCACATTCAGATAGCTCGTCAACTAGCTAAGGAAAGGATCAGGCAAAAACAAATTAAGTACAAAAAAATATTTGACAGAAAAAGTCGCACCATTAAATTTCAACCCGGACAGTTAGTGAAAGTATTCACCCCAACGAGAATGAAAGGCAAAACGACCAAATTGCTTCATCGGTATCATGGACCATTTCGCATTGTGGAACAAACAAGTCCCGTAAACTACCGCATTAAAAATGTTACTGGACGAAAGAAATATGATAGTATCATACACGTATCAAGACTACATCCCTATTATGCACCTTGATAATTTATTGATATATTTAGTTATAGAGTACCTGTCACAATTGCATTACAATGACTTTAAGATTGAGCATGCAGTATTACTCCCTATATGATTAAGAATGGAAGCAAACAGAAAAAAAAGAAACAAACAAATGTTGCCAAGTCTGTCTATCTCTATCTTTCTCCCCTCCAATGTGTTCAAATGTTTTTCTTTCCCTATTTTCTTTCTCCTAGATAGCTTACCACAACAAATCCAATATGGTTTTCCACTACTATTGCAATATTTCATATGAATTCTCATTCAATAAGATGATCTTATTATTAATCCAAATTCCTAGAATTCATAAAAAAAATAATCAAATTTCAAAAACTGTCGGTCTCTATCTTCCCTCCTCTTAGATGTTAAATTTTGTTTTGCCTTATCCCTAATGGCCAAGGGCCGTGAAATCAACACAGTGGTACGTTGTTTTCATAAAAAGAGAAAGGAAAAAAAGAAAAGCTCTATAGAATTAATAATTATGAGCTGATCCTATGACCAATCTAATTTCCCGGAAAAGCCCATAATACTTCAGGAAAAAAGAATAAAACAAAAGACAAAGAATACATAAAATTATTAAAAATGTGCTTTGAATTAATATTTAGTACCTATAATTCTCACTTAATGAATGGCTTTACATGAAATTTAAATTCTGCGTTACGCTCTTGCGAAACAGGAATCAATTCTTTTCGTAGCTACACATATGAATGTTTACCTCACCCACTCATGTTAAGCAATTCCAAACCTTGGGAACGCACTATACCTTCTACAAATTTATAACTAACGAACCCCCACACTCAAAATACAGAGAAAAATGTTCATTTACCCTCACATGTAACTCCATTTACAGCACTCGATGTGCTTAATCTCACTCAAAAAAAAAAAAAAAAAAAAAAAAAAAAAAAAAAAAAAAATCTTGTCTCTTGATTATATGTTATCTTTCTAAATCTATAATTACAATGCTGGGTATTTCACTTACCTGATTTGGACCAGCTAGCACGTTATTTCATTCTATACGTACACAATAATACACATTAAGTTCAATAAAATAGCACGCGACGTATTAAGATGACATTCACCCATTAAACGATGGAACACGATTTAACACACTGTTACTTTACTGCATTTTTCTCTTCCAAAATTATAAATACGTAGAACTGACCCACAAATCTAATAATTACGTATCTGTACACGCTAGTACGCGGTGCTCAGGAAATGGCACACTGCCGACTTTCATAGGCCAGCAAAAACTAAAATACTGACGTTGCGGTTACACTGTGAAATATGCAACTTTGCAAGCTAAACGTTGACCGACAGGAAAGACAGACGTGTTCACGCTAAAGAAAAACTTCCATCGTGGATAAGTCCCGTGATTTATATCTAACACATTATTTATATTTTCAAGCAATACAACGTTATAATCATAGTTTATGAATAGGTATCATTTCTAACACGTATTAATATTATTTTCAGCAAAAAGCCCCTTCCTTCATCCGTTATTACAGACAACTAATTCCTTGCTAAATCATCACTCTTATGAATGATTATTTGGTTATACTCATTACTTCCCGTTACTATAAACTTTTAGCGATTTCTCGGCAAATTGATTCCCCAGCCCTTAGTGAACCTACCAATCCTCCTCTGGAACATTCGCCAGTATGACAAGGCACACATTCAGCCCTTTTCTTACTCCCTCCCTTCCGAGAAATAAAAAAAAGATAATAATTATAACAACAACTACACCAGCGGTACACCGTGTTTTTTTATTATAAATCATTTCAATGTGACCTTATATTCTCTGTGCTTAAAAGTTATAAGTTATGATCATTATAACCAAATGCTTAGGATTTTTGAAGATAATGTATGCTTGTAGTACCCTTTGACCTTAAGAACAACCGCGAGGCGTTCTTAGACGCTATTTTTAAGTGTTTATAGATTCTATTAGTAATGTGTTCTGTTCCGAATCCATCGCAAGATTTTCGGAAACAGTTTTAGTGAATATATATGCATATACGATGGTATCTTCAAGTTTCAAGCTTTCAAGCTATAAGAGTTTTGTGTATGAGCGACAGAGGATACATCCTTTGGTGTTCGCGAGACCCTTAGGTTGTGTATGCCTCTCATGTTGATTTGATATAGATAAAGCTGTTATAATATAAAAGGGTTCTTTCGCGCAAGTGATTTTCCCTATAAACATTGCTAAGAGCTATATAATTACTGATCAGTGTAAATAAAGAAGTTGTGAAAACAATAGCATTAATGTTTAAGTATGAGTGATGACTGCACAGTATGTATGTGAAGTGTTGTGCTATGGAGGGAAGGCGCACCCCTTCATTAGCTTATAATAAAGTATGATTGTGATTAGTGTAATTGAATAGAGATAAACACAAATCCTAAGACCATATAAGAAATTGTATTAGCTATGATGATTGAAGAGCAAACTCAATAAACGACTCAAATCATGTGATAAGAAAAGCACAGAATTTTTTTTTTAACTAAGGTGTTACCTAAGGTCCTAAATCATGGAATTCAGCTATGTTTCCCCAATTCTCCTTTAAGTATTGATAAAGAAATCCATGACTTATATTTATTGTCTATCAAAGTAGACTGATCAACTTTATATAATTATCGTGGTATGCTATTCTTAGGGTACTTCCTCTTACACCACTCAGTTTCTCCAACATTTATTGAATTCAGTGGGCAGCACATAGCTCAAATACTTCCTTTGACAATATTCATTATGAATCTGAGACATGGCGAATGACCAAGATTAAACTAATCGTTATATCAAGTTTTGTTTACAGGTCACAGCACGATGAGATCTACAACCTACAAACCCCCTCCCTTTCTTTTGCTATCACTCATAATTACCATGCTATAAAAGAATGCCTAAAATTTTTAGGGATTAATAAACAAGAGAAGACTTAATTATTATCAATTAACATTTTATTTATAAGACAACCCAATGCACTGTAATTTAACACTTGTTTTTAACATCCAGTGACAGTAGAGTACATCATATCTCCAGATAATAAGATCGATATTGTTTATCGATATCTTTGATCACACTTTTTTTTTGCAAAAAGAAGAAAAGAAACATTATACCTCTTGTTTAAACAATCAGTGCTAAACCAGCAAATGTCAGAGTTACTTTTGCTATATTTATGTAAAAAGATAAAGTTATAGGATATCCTTATAGATTGTAAGATGATTGTATCAATGTGACTTCAATTACCATGTATTATGAAGGTATGTTATGTAACTCTAGAAACAATCACTTCAGTAGCATCAAGATTTATTGTAAGAAAATAGAAAGACAAGGTTAACTCTGATATTTGACTGATGTTATGACAACAGTAGACATTTGTTAGGCGTAGGTCTAATCCAGTATATCGACGCTATTATGGCAAGTCATTAGACATGATTTTTGTAAATAATGCCCTATAATTTATAACAAGTACTATTCTTTAAATGAACTTCATTTTTTCTTTAGCTAAATTGTTATCATTATTACTACTAATTATGTATAATTCAATTGTATAATGGTCTTATGAAGAATACTTGTAATTTATTCCAAGTTTATCACTAATGTGTGAACAACCATACTTAAGTGGAACATCTATGCAGTTTCCATAGGTTATTTACTTATGTTATTCAGCCATAAGGCAAAAATAAAATTTCATTTTTGTTTACTCTATAAACTTTAACCAATTTTTTTTTCCTTCTACCTCTAGAAATGGTTCCACATAAATTCCATACATGTTCCATTTATGTTAATTATATATAACCATAATTTGTAAATAGATATAAGAAATATTCATGTGGTAATGTGATACCTGAAAATCCCTTTCATTTAATTATATTCCCGTGAACTTCAACCCATCCTCACCCCATAGAAATATTCTTGTGCATCAATCCTAACTCTGGATCATTTGTTTTTCTGTTGCGGCATGGATGAACAAACACGTCAAAGCATCAGGAAACACCACCACCATAAGGAGAAAGCAGAGGAGACACCTGGGTCCCTAGCAGTTACTCTTTCCTGGGAGAACCAAAGCACCCCAGATGACCAAGTATCACATCAGGAGTGGCACACAAGACTACTCGCGTCTGGAAAGGCACTTAATCTTTCCAGAGGACCTCCTCAACTTCACGAACTCATGGCTTTCGCAGTGAAACCCTGGGTAAAAGCCAAAGCAACTCTACCCAGCAAGCTTTTACAGTGGCTCAAATACAATAACTTATAAGTCACTCTTTCGTGTTCTCACCTGCAAGAACTCAGACCTAGCTGAGGTAGGCGAGTGTAAGCTAAGTGGACTATTTAAAAAACCATAAACTCCACTTTCGAACTTTTCATCGGCTCTTCAGTACAGACTTTTCCAAGCATTACCAAGGAGCACCGTACGCTTGAACACGATATCATATAAACAGTAAGCCACAACTGAGGTTCTTCATCAGCTTCCCTGTTTTGAAAGACTAAGTACAGACTACCAAACTGGAGCAGGAAGCACATTAAACTGTTTTCACTTTGAAGTTTACATTACTTGTGACAGCTAGGGCCTTGTTAGACAAACTTAAGGTATCAATTTTAACCCTTCAGTGACCAAGTGTTGTGAAGTGTCTCCCAAAACGATAAACTCATAGTGGTGGAACAGTGTGTTTCTATGGAACTATGGACTTCATTCAGCGTGGGATACTTCGAAACCAACCCGCATCTACTCATTCCCATTTTCCTGTCCTCTGATTTTCTTTTTCAGGTGTTACAATTATGACTTTTCAAAAAAAAAAAAAAAAAAAAAAAAAAAAAAAGTGTACATGTAAATGTTTGTAAGCTCTATTGCCTATGAAGTGTAAATTATTATTGTATGTATTTAAAAATTTTGTTACCAGTCGTTTGGATTTGCTGAGGGCAGCAAAATCTAGGCGAACGGGGATGTGTTACGTGTATAGGCTGAGTTAGATTTGGAAATTTCGGTATTCTGTAACATGTATTGATTCTAACAGAAATGTATGTCAAACGTAAATTCCGCTGACTGGCAGTCTGTTGGCATAAGGAAATAATTCACAGGTGACCCAGGCTGGTTCTGCTGATCAAGAGGAAGAACGGTTAAGTAGGTAACAGGCTTAAACATTTCCTCAATAACGCAAAACAGTATGATGCAAAATTTATAGGTAGTGGGAATCGCTGAATTGACTTTTTGTAGAACCGCTATTTAAGCCTGGTAAAGTTAGCCCTCGGTGTGAAACGTCGTAGGGATGCCAGAGGGGACTCTATGTCGGTTTATCTGACAGTGTTTCTACGAATACCATAACCCCCGCCGGACTCAGCAGATTATACTTCTTCGGACCAGCCATACACCCAACACATCACCAATGGTAAGCTATTATTAAATTATTATGTCACCGAGTATTACTAAAGCACCCCTGGTCTCTTCTAGACTCAGGAAATACTCTGTATAATTACTAGGTTTCTTTAAATAGAATTAGTCGGCTCAGGTTGACTGTTGATGTTTTATTTTGCTCTACCATCCCTATGGCTACAACCCCAGTTGTAGATTAGGTTTGTAAGTCTTTCCTCCCCCTTACAATCCTGGAATGCAACAATATATCATCAGCATTTTTAAAGTATATAGCTTAGTGATGTTAGAGATTAATCATTAGTACCAAGTTCAGTTGTTCCACATACTTAACCTCTAATATAGACTGATCAAGGAGTAGTTTTGCCAGATCTAATATACTAGATACACTAGATACTGCACTAGTCGTAAAGGTCTGTTACATTTCCAGATTTTGCATTCCGACAGAGGTAGTTGTCCTACATCATAAGGGTAACTTTGTAGCCCCTTGTTTTAGACGTTTCGGGTTCAAAACCGGAGGAGGACGAACAAATCCTTAACATGGCTCCCTTCAGAAGGGAAGAAAATCTGGTGGTCCTCTGTGGCTTTACGGCATGTAAAACAAACCTGAAGAGTGATGATGATAATGATTCGTATATAAGGGCATTCAACTTCTTGGTCATTAGCACCCTTGGAAAAACTAATTAAAAACAATAGCCAGACATAAATTGCTCAAAATTTAAAAAACAATAAAATCAGTAAGCCCAAATGGGTAGAAAAATAAAAAGCTATAATTGCCAATAAATTACCTAAAGGCCTAAAAATGCTACTTTCAATATTAACTTGCAGTGAGAAAAGCTACCTGCCCAGTGGGGGTCGAATCAATCTGTTACTTTTCTTTGGGGCAGGGCTAGCCCTTTCTGCAGGTTTTTCCTGCCTTTTACTCACTGGCGTTTGGGCAGTGAGGACAGGAACTACCCGCTCCACATCCTCAATGGAGCAGGACGGCTTTTGTTCTGGTAACCTCGAATCGAGTCTCTCTAAACGATAAGAAACTGCGGCCGACGAAGATGAAAATCGCCGACCGGCGTCCTCTCCAGATTCCACAGATGCTGACGGAGGTGATGTTCGCGGATTTTTGTGCTGGCTAGCTTTCCTTTCACTGGTCTTACTATTTTCCTTAAGGAAGTCAGTTATTTCATAGGTCTTAAATTTCCTTGGCGATACATTATCTATTATCGGTTCACATATTCTTGAAGTAGATGCTTTCGGCAGTGACTTGGCTGAATCCTTGGCTGAAGGACTGGACCTGGTCGGCGCACTCACTGTTTTTCCTGCTAATGTTTGTTGCTTTGGCCGTGATCTTGGTGTAATTTATCTTCCGGATATTACTGCTCCGTTTATGTCATTGGTTTCTGGTTTGTATTGCGATTTCACGTCTAGGTACCGGCTTAGCTGCAACTGGAATATAAGTAATGGTCCTAGGGACAGAAGGCTGACGAATACTCAAGAGTTTCAGGGCTTCCACGAAAGACACTCTCTCTCGCTTACCCGGATCTCTCGGATCGCCTTTTCCTCTATAAACCGCGGGATTTCTCTGGATTTAGATGAATGATTAACACTGCAGTTAACAGGTGAAGTACAAGCATTATCTTGTTTGACTTCCCCGCAGTCAATGTAAGTAGCAACTCATTACAAGAATCACTCTTGTGGCCAAACCGCTGACATTTATAACACCTCAGTGGATTCTTCAATAGCTTCATAACCTGCCTTAATCCTTTGCGGCAGATTGAGGCGGTTTTGCCCGTTTGAACCTGAGTGCTCCCTCGTTCACTCAACACCTCATAAGTAGCTGGATAGCGGTTTGGGATAAAGGGGTGAGGGTACTAGTAGGAGAAGGTGTTTCACTCAATATAGCTCAGCATGACTCTTATCGGGGATTTCAGGGGTGGGTAACGTAAGTCCTGACTATGGTTGGAGTGAACAGAAACACCTTGTCTTGTATAGGTGCAGATTTATTGTCCTTTGTGTGTTGCGTGCTCGCCACAGTATGCGTCATCTGTAGTATGCATCTGGCTACGTCGTTTCGCGTCTCGTTGTCTTGTATTGCATTTGTCCTTACATGCGCGTCACTTATATCCCTATGCCTTTAAGTCCGTAAGCGTTGTATGTCCATCACACGCGTATGACGCTTGCCGTTCTGACCGCGAGTAGTGTTATACGTGTATGACGCGTGCCGTTCTGACGACGAGTAGTGTTATACGTGTATGACGCGTGCCGGTCTGACGACGAGTGTTAAACGTGTGTGACGCGTGCCGTTCTGACCACGAGTAGTGTTATACGTGTGTGACGCGTGCCGTTCTGACGACGAGTAGTGTTATACGTGTATGACGCGTGCCGTTCTGACGACGAGTAGTGTTATACGTGTATGACGCGTGCCGTTCTGACCACGAGTAGTGTTATACGTGTATGACGCGTGCCGGTCTGACGACGAGTGATTCTTCACGAAAACGGCCCACTTCAGCCATGTTAGTATTTTCCCCCACTTACCCTGATTTTGGAACTTTGCGATGGTCATGTGATTAATAACTTCTCTCTGATAGGTTATACAAAATTCACGTGGGTTAGTTCATCGTACTCATTACTTATGCTAAAGCACGTACGATAAGCTTCTGTTTATATCTGTATCTTCATTGTGAAGGTCACGTCTGTTTTCGTTTCTAAAGATTTTGAGCGGAAGTGGACTCCGCCAAAACATCGCCATCATGGCCTCGGGCAATATTGAACAAAAGAATACAGGTTTGGGTTCCCGAGCCTACCAGAAGGTGAATGCCCCGTCTACATAGAGTTTCGAAGTAACAAATGTCCTGGACTCTGTTTGTCTCCCATTTACTATTATTGTATTTTATTATTTTTTTACTGTTTATGATTACTGAAATCAATGTGTATCTAATTTATATAGTTTTATATCTCCTGTCGGTATGTCTGATACGACCAGTTTCAAGATCTACCCAATCAACGGTGAGGAACAGAGCACGAGTGGGCACTAGTTCACTTCATTCTTTGTGGTGAACTTGAAATACATTAGTCACACCTTGTCCTGCTAAGTTTTCCAGAAGCGTGATGAAGAGGCATCTCAACAAATGTAATCGAACTTCTGTGTTCAGTTTAGACTGGCGCTCTGAGAACTACAGTAGTTAAAGGCCTTAAATGACTGACTGCAGAGATCTGTCCTATATAGCTCCAAAAAGGACAGGTATAATTCTGACGTATGGACACCAGGGTACAAAAATGTCCTCAACAAATCGCAGCACACTAAATTCCATTGCCATCACGATATATAAATAGAGAATCAACAAGTGCTTTCAAGATATGTAACAATCTAACGTTTGTCAAGTGATCAGGAAGCGACACCAAAGAAGAGGTCCGTCCTACGAGGTTGATCGGAAACTACAAGCTTTGAACCCAAGGCTTTCCAAATGTGAGCTTTGCACCTCCACCTGAGACACTCCACTCTGTTAGCTCCTCCTCCAAAGCTTCATAAATACTGTGGAGGAATTTTGCGAAATGTGTAGTGTTTAACGTCCACTTTTCCAAGATACGGCACTGCAGGCGGTGGATGATACAGGAGATGAAGATAGCAAGGGAAACCGGAGATACCGGAGAAAAGCCACCCCAGTGTCGTGTTGGGCACTTCAAATCTCACTTTGTACAGATGTATTTTTTTTTTATCGAAAAGTGCAGAGCGATATGCAGTGGTATCTGGACGAGTCCACCTCAGAACGGAGGGGAGGGCAGGTCAGTTGCGTACCAGTTGCGAGCAACTAAACACGTGCAAAGCTACTCGGTAACACTACAGCTTGTTTCAAAATGTGCTTGTCACCTGGGTCCAAGGGAGCATTTATAAATGACGCCTCCTAGCAGCACATTAGGAAATAAAATGCTACATTTAAAAACTCGAGAAGTAATAACCAATACACACAGATTTATAAAAAGGAACAATGGTCTGGGTCAGCTATAAAAATCTGGGGAACGGTGTCTCAGGCAACAGTTGTGTCTGAAAGCAGTTTAGGAGAGTTATTAAGGAAAGAAAAGCCATTGGTGCTAGTGCAACAACGTCCTTCTCTATGCCCAGTAAACAAAGATTAAGAACATGCACAAAATCTAATTTGGATGTTTTAATTCAGAAGTAGTTAGGCGAACTATGAATAATTTTTAAAGCATAGAAAAACAAAGACCAACTTTGAAGAAAGTGCTTATGAAGCTAAAAATTCTACTGACTTCCAAGACAGGGTTGAAAATTTAGAAGAGTTCTTTTGAAGCTAGGATTATTTAAAAAAAATGAACTAAGCGTGACAGACAAATTTTAATCGAACATCGCACCATACGTGCAAAAAGGCTTAAGTCTTTACGAAATATTCGGAGATATCGAAGTGAAGCTTATAGAGTTTATATGGATGAAACTTATATAAATACAGCACATACTGAACCATATGCCTGGAGTGAAATACGTTACAGGGACTCTGCAGCGATGCCGAAAGGCCGACAGTTGTTTATCATGCCTGCTGGAGGAGATCAGGGTTTTGTTCCAAATGGTGTATATACTACTTAAAATCCAACAAAATCGTGGATTACTACCATTTTAAGAATAACAACTTAGTTTATAAGAGCTGCAAAACTGTCTTCGAGAATGAAATTTGTTTTTAGACACCTTATGCACCGCCCTCCCCTCTCGTAATCTTACGCGTGGGACGCATTATGGCGATAGGTGCACTATCCCCACCACAGTTGCTACTCATCCCTACCGCGCAGGATTCCTTTCAAGATAAAATAATACATCTGTAGTCGTCTGCGATCGAACCCGGACCGCCTTGGTAAAAGTCGAACGCTCTAACCACTCAGCTACGGTGCGGCCACTGAGACACGCTATATTCTGGTAATAGACATTCCAACAAGTATTAGTACAATTTTTATTTCACTATCTCAGCTGATTCCACCATTATCTCAAATGTCATCATATTTTATAATCATTTTTGTTGCTGTTTAAAACTGAAATGCATTCTAGCACAATTTTGAACGTTTTCGGCTCTTCATGCTCGGCTAGTGGAAGTGGTCTTCAAGTACCGAGTTGGAATGTTAGTTGCATACCTTCCGACGTCCCTGGACTCATTTGAGTATCATTCCATCAATTTAAACTCCGTCTATAACACCTGAGATGTTAAAAGGAGCAATATGTGGAACAATCCAAAGAACTTTTAAAAACAGAGTGACAAAGGATACAAAAATAAATAGGTATAAGGTAATGGTAACTTTACTATATGGAACTGAAACCTGGGTGCCAACACAAAAGGATTTAAATAAAATACAGACTGCAGACATGAAATGTTTAATAAGTGTTAAAGGTTTTACAATATTGGACAAAATAAGAAATGAGGATATTAGAAATGTGTGTAGTGTTTAACACCCGCTTTTACTACATACGGCACCGCAGGCGGTGACACTGTTGATACATGAGATGAAGATGGAGCACCGGTGGAATGAGATGGTGGGGGAAACAGGAGGTCCCGGAGAAAACTCGCCCCCGCGCCCTGTTGTCCACCTCAAATCTCACTTTGCGGTCCCCTGAGATCGAACCCGGCCCGCCTTGGTAAGAGCCAAGCGGTCTAACCACTGAGCCACGGCGCGGCCGAGGACTTTAGAAAGGAATTAGTAATCGAACCAATCCATGACAAAATATCAGAACGAAGGCAACAATGGCATGAACATATATTAAGATTGGAGGGTGGAAGATATCCAAATGCAGTATGAAACTATAATGCAAAAGGAAGAAGACAGAGGACCCAGGAAACGTTGGGGAGATCTATGAAGCCGGAACGAGCGATATGCCCAAACCATGGAGTGAAGATGAAGATGTAAAAAGGAGAATTTAATAATCTTGCGAATGCATTGTTGCGACTAGGCGGCGTGGCGTGGCATTCAACGAGACGGGCAGTACAGTGTGGAGATTAAAAGCTCGCCGAAACGGTGGGGGGAAAGGAGACGGATTTATAGAGTTCGTCTTTGTTCTAGCGCCATCTTGATTGAGGACATTCCGAATAGTGAGTAAGCTATAAAAAGGGAGCCGCCGCCTGCACGTCAGGGCAAAGGCCGGCCTCGGCCACGCTGCACTCAGGGAAATCTATCCGATCTTCAGATCCACAATGCCCATCCGCGGACATACCGTGCGATCGTCCCGCCTCTGATGCTGTACGGATGCGAGGTCTGGGGTTCGGTGGCTCATACCACCCTCCGCAGGCTGCAAGCCGTGCAGATCAGGGCCTTAAGGATGATCTACGGTACCGACCGCAGGTTCCCATCTCACTTCCTGTAAACCCAGTCTGGCATACCATACGTCGTAGACGTCGTGCGCGAACGAACGCGCACGTTGTATGCCAAGATCACTCCCCACCCAAACCAGCTGGTGAATACACTTGGTCAATACGACCACCGTCTCGCCAGGAGACGAAGGAGCTATCGCCTACCCAAGGACGCCCTTGGATGGTAGAGTCTGCCTCTCCTCCCTCCCCTAACAGTCACCGCCAGGTCACCTCGTGCTCTCGCCGCGGCTGGCAGGTTAACACCTGCAGTCGTGCCCTGGGACGCGCGCACGACCTGAAAATACCAATACCAACAACCCAATTTCCATCTGGCCTCTCGCTACTGGTTCCACCACGGCTTGTCGGCTCGCTAGCGACCGCAAAAGCAGGTTGGAACGGGCACTGTTCACCCAAGGGGAATATCCCGGCACCAGAAGCATCAGTAGAGGTCAACTGCGCCGTCTAATATAACGACACGCAAGCTTGCGCAAAAACTCACATCTTACCGCACGGGTAAATCCGCACAGCGGATAGGTACCGTGGCATGTAACCCTCCGCCCGGGAGAACCCGGGCGACCTGCACCTGCTCTTGGCTCTTGGCTCTTGGCCACAGTCAGGCAATTGTTAATTGAGCTCCCATGCGTGAACAGCTGTATGAGTTGTGTTGTGATCGTTGACCTTGCAAGTTGTATGGTGTATACGACGTTCCCATAGCGGAGGGGATCCCTCCCTATCAGCTGCCGTGGTGCGGGCGCTGCGGACCCTTAGCACTCGTGGTACCTCTGACGTTACTAGAGGAATCTCGGGCCGAACTGCCGAGCCCCTCTCGTCGGGGAGTAGTTCGGATTGGGTTGGACTTGAAGGGGCAGTGTGTTCGACACCCACGGGAAATTAGGTACCTCCGGCGAGGCTACGGCCGCCCGGAGGGGATAGAGATTTGCCTAATAAATCCCGGGTACTAACCTGCAGAGCTAGTAGGTGTGCTAGGTTACCAGGCGTCCCCACCGAGGTTATTCGGTAGTCTTTCCTGCGGGGTTGACGCGCGATGTGGCGTATCCACTTCCATCCGTCTTGACGTTGTCAACGTTGTTGCTTTTTAAGGAATCAAGTATTTCCCTATGGGAAGACCCCCGGAGTATCCATCGCTCCCGGCTGAGAGGCCAGATCTTTGGACCTACGGGTCCTGGAATTTTCGGGTATAACCTCTGCACTTAACACTTAACTGTCTATACGACGTAATTCAGCAACTGTAAAGGTGACAGTGTGTTTCTACGGAAATAAAGAGAAATTTTTGGTGTTTGTAACCTGGAATTTTAAATTCTCGAACTCACAAAGTGACAATACTGTTATGTATAATTTTTATGTTCTACCTTCCTTATTCTAACTTAAAAGGACTTAATTTTAAGCTTTTAGGATCATATGGCAGGTTTTTATTGGCTCTTGAGGGATGCTGTTTCTAAATACATCGAATTTAAGTATTTGCAATTAAGATTAATAGTGAAATATTCATAAAACCCAACAAGTACTGCAGTCATTATAGAGAATTTACAAGTAACAAACCACAGTCTCAGTATTTTTTCTGCGTACTACGAGAAAATGTATCATGCAGTATACTTACCGATGCTATCTGACTACGTATAAGTGCGGGAAAGCCATAGAATCCAATCAGAGCACCCAGGCTAAAGACTATGGCACCAGACAGTCCCATCCATTTTGGTGAAATTCTGTCCACTAGGGAAACTGGTAACATAAAACAAATCAAGATTGATAACCAACACCAGTACATCTGAAACAAAATAAGCATTTAAACACCATCTAACAGAAGGTGTCGGCTAGAACTGTTCCAACTATCAGAATACATCTATTGGTTAGTCTGTCTCTCTATTTTTCTACACTAATATCGAGGAATGCTTGGTTTAGTTTAAAGCACTTTAAAATTATCAGCCCACAGTGAATGTTTGCCAAGTACAGCGGTCAATAATAACAATGGGCAGCAATGAAAATGTTTCGGGCTTAAAAATATGAAATTACATGTATTTCTAACTACTTGATTAAAAAATGACAATGAAAATTATAGATTTGCTCTTGTTTCGAAGATAAAGTGACATTTCATTTATAGAGTGAAGATTCTAAATTTGTGGAAATTTTTTTTTGGGAGTTGACACACCTGTTAAATAACAAAACCAATCACACACATTTTTTAAATTAAGTGATGTAAAAGTTAAGGAAGGCATTTTTGTCGGACCACAAATGAGAGAACTTGTAAAGGATCCTGCATTTGACCAAATTTTGGAGGGGAAAGTAAAGGAAGCTTGGGAAGCCTTCAAGGGTGTTGTTCATGGACTTTTAGGCAACAAAACGGATGACAACTACAAGCATTTGGTGACAATGCTCCTGCAAAAACGCCATAACTTTGAATGCCACATGTCTCTTAAGATCCATTTTGTCCACTCCCACCTAGACTTTTTCCCTCCTAGTTGTGGAGCTGTTAGTGATGAACATGGGGAGAGATTCCATCAGGACATTTCTGTTATGGAACAAAGATATCAGGGCCGTTGGAATGAAGAAATGCTTGCGGATTACTGCTGGTCTTTGTATAGGGATTCTGCGGAACTCCATCACAAGAGGCAAGCTAAAAGACGACTAAGTCAATAGGCCACCACATAATTCTCTTCAGACACGACTTTCTGAAGTATTTTTCCTGCAATTTCGAACTCTTAGCGTGTAATTAGTCACTTGCTTGTTTGCATGTATGTAATTAAAATGCATCCTTTTCTCTCAATCCCTTAATATGTGATACTTCCACCTTGTGTATACCATAGAAACAGGAGCTAATAAATTTTTTCATTGTCATATTTGTTTTCCTCAACCCAAAATTAGTAGTAATTGTCTCATGAAGTGCTCGAAACATTCAAAACTTTTTTGTTTCCCAGTGTAATTTATAAAGTATTATTTTTTGTTTCATTTATACCCCGCCTTTACCTGCAATAGTCATATCGGCCACCGTTCTCTTTTGGAACATATCGACCTATTGGCGATGGTGTTAACTAGTTAACGTTATGCTGGTGGTTCTTTGGACTTTTAGTCATTAGATCACGCACACATTGGCACTTGCATTAATACTTCTAGACTCTGGAGAAGATGGGGAATCATCTTGGTTGGAGAAAAATTTCCAACCCCAGACGGGAATGGAACCCGAGACCTCAAGGGCTGGTGATCTACCGTCTGAGCTACCGGGCCAGCCTGTCATTATCATCATTGTCATTCATCATTGTTATAATTTGTATATAAAATTATAATAATAAAATGCTCTATTTTAAATTATTTTTTGGCAGTTGCCTTTCAATTATGTTGAAATTGTAATTATGTTGCAAAACTGAGATTCTTAATATATTAAACTCGTAAGTTTAATAAAGGAAGCTATTTAAGTCATTTATTAAAATGACATTTAATATACTTTATAATAATCACTTACTAAATTATGTAATTAATATAATTAGAACATTTACGATCAAAATAATAATGCTTGGGCTATAAAAAAATTGATTCTTTTTCAACTGAGTTTAGTTGCTAAAATTGAACTTATGAATTACAAAATTGAGTTAATTTTTAAAAAATTACCGAAAAGATAATTTAATGAATGATATTGTGACTTTATGGGTTCGTGAAGTCAAAGTCCAGGCTACAAACACCACAACTGGCTCATTATTTCCGTAGAAACTCACTAGTAGGAGAATTACGTCACATAAACATACAACTTGCAAGGTCATCGACCACAAAAGAGTTCACTTTTACAACTGTTCACGCACAAGTGTCCATTTACGGACTGTCTGTCCCCCAGTGGTGGGCGGCGCCTTTTATAGCTTACTATAAGGAATGTTCTCAATCAGGACGGCGTTAGAAGAAAGACGAACTCTCCAGAAATCCATGTCTTTCCCCCCACCGTTTTGGTAAGCTTTTATCTCCACACCGCACTGTCCGTCTCTTTGAACTCGTCGCCTTGCCTCAAATTTAAATAATTAGTGGTGTTTGGTTAGTAGTTCCTGTTTTGAAAAAAGGACTTAGAAATTAGAGACTGTGGTATAATTCACACTTTTATTTGTGGTTTATTTACTTCATTTAGCATCAACATAACTGCATTCCATTATGGGTCACGCGTTACGTAATCAGTATATTTGCAGGCTAAAATAATAATGTAATAGGGAGGTATTGTCACTCGAGGGGATAGTGGTGATGGCGCCGACGTGCCCCTCTCCACGACGGCCCTTACTCTTTCTTCCGGCTGCTCTTACTGGTTTGGGCAGTCTCTCTCCAGGTGTACCGGCTGTCCACATTCGCAACACAGGCCACTAGGTCTTCGCCCGCTGGTCTTCTGTCTCCAGTGTAGCGGACACTCCTCGTTCTCAAAGTCGGGATAGCTGTTATCTTGGCCGCCTCCATCCTTAATGCTGCCGTTAGCGCCTCGTGGATTGTTTTATAATCGCCGAGCATTAGGCGCTGACGAATCTCGGTGTCTCGTATCCCGTCAACGAATGTGTAGGCAGCTTCCCGGGATACGAATTCTGGTGGGAGTTCTACTAGGACCTTGCTAGCCAGTTGTTCAACTGCCAATGCGAACTCCTGCAGCGTCTCCCCTGGCTGCTGTGACCTTGCCTTTAGCTGGCTGCGGTACGCTGCGGCTAAGCGGAGGTTTCCAAAACGATTCTCCAGGGCCTCCCAGATGTCCTTGGGCGCCGCCGTTATCTGTACTGCGTTCAGGACTTCCGCGGTCCGTCCCTGGAGGCTGGCTATTAACTGCCTGGCCTCTTCCCCTGCTGACCATTTGTTGTGCTTGGCCACTGCGTGGATATGGCGGTAGAAGACTTCGAAAGTTGTCGCGCCGTCGTATTTAGGCGGTTTGACACGCGCAGATGTTGTGTCGCGTCCTGGCGCGTCGGCCTTCAGATCCTTCAACCTCCTGCCGACGACGTCCTCCATCATGGCGTTCAGGGACCTGACGCTGCTGTCGGCCTTTCCTTCCAACTAATTAACACGGTTTGCCAGGTCTTCGACACTCTTGTCCACTTGGCCGATCCGCTTGCCGAGCCCCGTGACGTCCTCCTTCACGCCGGCCAACTGTTCCTCAAATTTGGCGGCGAGTGCCTCGTTCGCAACCTTCATTTCTTGCATCTTCTCCTTGAGGTTATCGTTAGCCGTCTTCATTTCTTTCAGTTCCGCTATAAGGTTGTTGTTTGCCGTTACCGTCTTCGTTGTTACCTCGTTCATCTTCGTGGCCAAGTTCTTATTTGCCGTCTCCAACGTTTCTAATATCTGTGCAATTGCAGCCTCCATCGCTGTAATATCCCACTTACTGACAGCAGTTGTGGCTTTGTGGGTTCGTGAAATTAAAATTCCAATTGCACAAACTCAATGTTCTTTATTTCCACCTAATTACAGTTGAGTTCTTGGCGAGCAGCCGTGAGGAGTGCCGCGTGAGCGGACATACTGTAATACGGTGTACGTTTATCAGAGGAGTTGCACGTAACTGTGAGCGTGTAATGGGCCTGTGACAGAGGAACTGGTGAATTTTAATTGTGTGTGCTAAGTAATTCTATGTAATCGGCAAGTGTTCCAACTGTAATTCGGTGGAAATAAAGAACATTTTGAGTTTGTGCAATTGGACTTTTAATTTCACGAGGTGGGCAATTTCGTGATACATTTTCGAAGGGTTGTCAACGAGAAACCAGTTGGTGTTAAGTCGTCTTTCAATGTTGGTAAGTGGACATAGAGCTCAGGAGCTACCGGCAGGCGCGTTAACACCAACTGGTTTCCCTGTGACACCCTTCGAAAAAGTATCACGAAATTGTCTGTCAGAAAAACAGCTCCCTCTACCCCATTGGTGGTATATTATGAAGGTTCATTTATTACCTTTTCAAACAGAGGGTAATAGGTTGGTTATACTCCCTGTTCAATTTTTACTGCAAACACCTTGATACATACCTTTCAACTGTTTCTGGTTGCATAGTAACGTTTTCCTGTACATGGAATAAGTTATGACAAATGACTCTTGTTTGCATAGCCCGTTACTTATTTAATCAACTTAATTCTGATTTATTTTACCCCATTTAGTAGTATTGGGTTTTAGTACTCAATATCCAAATCTCCATTTAGGTGAAAGCAAAGGTAAAGGACAAATGCTATATCAAGTGCAAAAATATACTGTGGATACTCGTCCTTGTCTTAACAAAACCTTTGGTCTTTGTCCAGTATTTCTGCTAGCTTTGTGTATAATCATGGTTGTATATTCATTGATTCTTTTTATATTAAAGGAGCCATTGCCGTTTGATAAAGGGCGCGCCTACGCTTCATTTCATCCTTGTTCTTTGCAATAAGCAGGCAACAATCCAAAGGCATCTTTTGTTTTTACTTTGTAATTTGAGAAAGCGTTGAATTCGACAAGGAAGAATTCCAAATTAATGATTCATAGGAATTGCGCAATATAACATTCTGAGAACTCCCAAAGGAAAGCACTTCCAGAAAAAGAAGATGGTAACAGTGCAACTGAAATTAAAGATAGATTATCTTTGTCAACTTCTTATCGGATATCTTCGCAATTAAATGCAACTTAGAAGAATGTAACAGATGGAATAGAACACTTACTTTGTGTTATCAGACTTTTATTGTGCTCTTTGCAAACTAACAAGACACACAAACACACACGCGGTCTCTGATACGTTGATTGCGCTCTCGAGCGCTGACATTTCTTCCTGGAGGCAGAATTTGCTATTATGACGTCTGTTTTAAGCACACTGGGAAAACCACCTAAGATAGCAAGTCTTCTACTATGTAAAAATATGTGTGCAACTTTTTGCGTGAGGAACCAAGGAGACACTCCTTGTCATTAATTTAAATTTTCTTTCTCAAATGGGTGGTCCTTCATTTCGTTATCCTGAAAAGAATTGAATTCAAAGCTATCACATATTGATCATCTCTTAAAAGCTATCATATTCGTTCACGCCTGTTATCCTCGCCTACTCCCATTGTTTCTAAGGGGGCTACTCTTTTTTTTTCAAACTCCGATTACGCTGCTACGAGAGCAAACATAAGGAGGCGGTTGTGCACTGTGCAACACAGCAACAATGCTACCAGAATGTTCACCGACGTTAAGATGAATGCCTTAGTTGTAACAGAGCTACCGGTACCTAAACATGGCCAGTAATATTGAATAATGCAGCAGAAATTAATGAGAAATTAGCCGTGCCTATGTTGCATGAGTCAGGGTGTTATTTGAGAATGGGACAGGAATATTAAAGATCTGTTTCATCACTTCCATTGGATCCCCGCCTGAAGAAATTACTAAGAGGACAGCAGCTCCTTCACTTCAAGATGCCTTGAAGGCCTATCTCCCTGCGCCAATGACAGACGTTTATGAACAGAGTTATTAAGCTCGTTTATCGAATGAAAAGTTCTCAGTCTTTATGGTGACGGTTTGGAAAAGTAGCTGCAACTGTGTTTGATAGTAAAATCATTTGGTGATTCACATGTCTTTCTGCTGTGCTCTATTGGAGGTTCAAAAAAAAAAAAAAAAAAAAAAAAAAAAAAAAAAAAAAAAAAAAAAAAAAAAGAATAGCCATCTTATAAAGAAATGTGTAACGGTATAGCTTTACAGCTAAGAGACATGAATCATATTGTGACTTTGTGGTTTCGTGAAATTAAAAGTCCAATTGCACAAACTCAAAATGTTCTTTATTCCACCGAATTGCAGTTGGAACACTTGCCGATTACACAGAATTACGTAGTGCACGCAATTACAATTCGCCAGTTCGTCTGTCACAGGTCCACTTTACACTCACAATTACGTACAACTCCTCTGATACATGTACAGTCTTCCAGTCCGTTCACTAGTACGGCGCTCCTCCGGCTGCTCGCCAAGAACTCAACTGAGCCAAGAGCCAAGAGCGAGAACAAGTCATCCGGGTGCTCCCGGACGGTGGGTAGAGCGCCACGGTACCTATCCGCTGTGCGGATTTACCCTGCGTTCTTATAGGGTTTGTCTTTCCTCCAATGCTTGGATGTCCTTGTTAACTGATGGACTTGATTCGGCCTCTGCTAGTGCTCCCGGCAGCGGAATGAGCTTCCAAGTAGGAGGCCAGTGCCCTAAACCGCCACACTAGGGGTGGCCTGCGTATTTTCATGACATAGGTAATTTCGTGGTACTATTTCGAAGGAATGTCACAGACTGTTAACTTGTTCCTAGAGCTCAGGAGCCACCGACAGGTGCGTTAACACCACCTGGTTTCCCTGTGACATCCCTTCGAAAAAGTATCGCGAAATTGCCTGTGTCACGGAAATGCCTCCCTTTTCCCTTGTGCTGATGTATTGTAAAGGTTCATTTATTGCGCTTTTCAAACAGAGGGTAATAGGTTGGTTATACTCCCTGTTCAACTACGAGGGCTATCCAGAAAGATTACGTTTTCGTCTGTTTCCGCTAGGGGCGGGGCTAGCGCGGCCATCTTGGGGTCAGAGCGTTGCGCAGCTCAGTCGGCATCTAGCCGTGCTAGTGAGAGGTTCGTGCTGTGCTCCGTTCAGATACAGTGACGGTTTGAAATGTCTGCGTTAATTGAAAATCCCGCGAGCTGCGAGGTGCGTGCAGTAATAAGGTTTCTGACTGCAAAAAACTGTAAACCGATAGAAATCTATCGGCAGCTTTGTGAAGTGTATGGGGACAACATTATCACTGAAGGCGGAGTGCGTCAGTGGGTCATCTGATTTAAAAATGGCCGAACCAATGTTCACGACGATCGAAGTGGGAGACCCAGCATAGTGACTGCCGAACTTGTCGAAAAAGTCGATGCTAAAGTCCGTGAAAATCGAAGGTTCACAATAACGGAACTTTGTTTGAGTTTTCCACAAATTTCGCGAAGTTTGTTGCACGAAATCATCAGCGAAAAGCTTGGTTACCACAAGTTTTGTGGAAGATGGATTCCAAAAATCTTGACAGAGGACCACAAAAATCAGCGAATGGCTGCAGCGTTGAACTTTTTGGACGTTTACCATAAGGATGGTGACTCTTTACTCGATTGAATCGTTACTGGTGACGAAACATGGGTGAAACACGTGAACTGTGAAACGAAGTGGTTGAAGGCGCAGGCGGCCGAATTTTTCTACGAAGGAATTTCCAAGCTCGTACATCGCTACGATAAATGCCTTAATTTGAATGGTGACTATGTCGAAAAGTAGTATTTGAGTGTGGCTTTCATCTGTATATAATAAAATTTGTTTCCTATACTTTGTTTACTTTTTATTCCAAAACATAATCTACTTTCTGGATAGCCCTCGTATTACTGCAAACACTTTGATGCATATATTTCAACTGTTTCTGGTTGCCTGGGAACGTTTCCCTGTACATTGAATAAGTTGTGACAAATGTCTCTTGCTTGCATAGCCTCTTTCTTAATTTAATTATGATTTATTTTACCCTATTCAGTAACTTTGTGTTTTGGCACTCAAAATCCAAATCTCCATTTAGCTGTAAGCAAAGGTCAAGGACAAATGCTACATCTAGTGCAAAAGTATACTGTGGATATTCGTTCAGGCCTGTTATCCTCGCCTACTCCCATTCTATCAACAGGGGCTATTTTTGTTTCAAACTCCGATTACTCTGCTGCGAGATCAGACAAGCATAAGGAGGCGGTCGCGCACTGTACAACAGAGCAACAATACTACCAGGACGTCCACCGGCGTTAACATGATGCGTTAGTTGTAACAGAGCTACCGGTACTTAAAATGGCCAGTAATATTGAATAATGCAGCAGAAATTCATCAGCCGTGTCTATGTTGCATGAATCGGGGTGTTGTTTGAGAATGGGACAGGAATATTAAAGATCTGTTTCATCACTTCCATTGGATCCCCAGGCATACTGTCTGGATCTAGCACACAGTGACTATCTTTTTTGGCACCTGAAGAAAAACTAAGAGGACAGCAGCTCCTTGAAGGCCTATCTCCCTGCGCCAGTGGCAGACGTTTATGAAGAGGATACTGGAAAGCTCGTTTATCGAATGAAAACGCCTCAATCTTTACGGTGACGGTTTGGAAAAGTAACTGCAACTGTGTTTGATAGTAAAATCATTTGATGATTCACATCTGTCTTTCTGTTGTGCTCTATCGGAGGTTGGAAAGAAAAAACAATTGCCATCTTATAAGGAAATATGTAACGGTATAACTTTACAGCTAAGAGACATGAAACATATTGTGACTTTGTGGGTTCGTAAAATTAAAAGTTCAATTGCACAAACTCAAAATGTTCTTTATTCCACCGAATTGCAGTTGGAACACTTGCCGATTACACAGAATTACGTAGCGCACACAATTACAATTCGCCAGTTCGTATGTCACAGGTCCACTTTACACTCACAATTACGTACAACTCCTCTGATACACGTACAGTCTTCCAGTCCGTTCACTAGCACAGCTCTCCCCGGCTGCTCGCCAAGCACTGTCTGACTCCAAGAGTCAAGAGCCAAGAGCGAGAACAAGTCGTCCGGGTGCTCCCGGATGGTGGGTAGAGCGCCACGGTACCTATCCGCTGTGCGGATTTACCCGGGTTTGTCTTTACTCCAATGCTTGGATGTCCTTGTTAACTGATGGACCTGATTTGACCTCTGCTAGTGCTCCTGGCGGCGGGATGAGCTTCCAAGTAGGAGGCCAGTGCCCTAAACCGCCACGCTAGGGGCGGCCTGCGTTGCAGTGTCCGTCCAGCGTGGCGGGGCCAGGAGCGAGAAGTCGGGTGGCTGGGGACCGTTTAAGTTGTGGTTCTCATCGGGTTCACAAAGGGGGACCTGACTGTCGGAGGTTAGCTGACGGGCCAGATCCAGCTCTAGTGTGGCCGGGACAAAGTGTAGTATTGAAGGGATGAGAGGCAGGTCTCACCACCCAAGGGTGTCCTTGGGGAAGCGGTAGCTCTTTCTCCTCCTGGGCACACGGTGGTCATATTGTCCTAGTGTGTTCACTAGGTGGTTTGGATGGGATGTAATCCTGGCATACAATGTGCGCCAGCGTTCACGCACAACGTCCTCAACGTAAGGTATGCCAGAATGGGTGTGTAGGATGTGTGAAGGAAACATACGTTCGGTATCGTAGATCAACCTAAGTACCCTGTTCTGCACGGCTTGCAGTCTGCGGATGGTGTTACGAGCCACCGATCCCCAGACCCCGCATCCATACAGCATAAGGGGCGGGATGATCGCACGATACACCCGTAGTTTCAGGCGAGTGGGCATGGTCGATCGGAATATGGGGTACAACTGCCTAAGCGCTGCATGGACGAGGCTGATTTTTTCACGGGCATGTTGGGTGAATGTGAGGCCGCGGTCCAGTCGCAACACCCAGGTATTTGGCAGATCGGACCACTCAACTGACTCGTCCACTGCAGCCTTATATAGGAAGATACCTGTTTCTGGAAGGTTCGCGGCTTGTAAAATTATTTCCATATTTCCAGACGTCAAGGGGAGGGAAAAGGGACGGTACGGTGGCTTTCTAACCATCCCCTCAGTCAGTGCCACAGAGATAAATGGGTGGACGTGGCCTGAACGGTTCCTGTCCCCTACCCAGTTGCCAGTTGGTCCTGCCTTCCGTTAATTGGGTGACAATATAGGACCAACGTTTTTATACTCCTTTACCTGAAGGTGGAGGAAAGGTCATGTGAGTGTAGACAAAGTACTTTATTCAATTAGTCTCAGAAAGTTTATTTCGTGAAATCCATATATCGAATTTTAGGCTGGAATGTAAATTTCATTTTGTTTATTGCAGTAACTATTAGATTAGATTGATTTGTTTACAGTAGGTTCACTTCTAGCCAAAAAAGGCGGTGAACATTGAACTTGTCCAGGGGTGTAAAGTTTAGAAAAGTTAACATAAGACACATATTATAGTATGCAGGCAATATGAACAACAATATGGAAAACAAAGCAGGGATAATTATATATGATACAAAATGAAACACTTTTTAATTCAGCTTTCACTTGTCTTATGACAGTACGTCTCAACCTTTTTGCAATGGATACCATTCTTGTTATTTCTTAAATAAATATACATTAAAAATAAACTTTCAGCATGCATAAAAAATATATTGGTAATGAATTGTCATTGGAACAGTTAGATACTACTTACAGAGCTACAGAAGCATTATCAGGATAATTTGTTAATCAGATAATCTTGTACAGAATAAAAAGATTTTGAGCAAAGGTACTCTCTAACAGCATTTTTAAAAGCACCGAAATTATTAAATTTTTCTTTAAGAACATTAGGAAGTGCGCCAAATGCTTTGATATTTTCATAATACACACCTTTCTGGAAGCAAGAAAGTTTAGCACTGGGATAATGGATATTATACTTTTTTCTAGTGTTTATTCTGTGAATTACATTATTTGTTGCAAGTAAGGCAAGATTGGATATAAAGAATGTTAGGATCGAAAATATATATATGAAAGGAAGCGTTAATATCTTCAATCCTCTAAAAAGATCTTTACAGGAGCATCTGTTGTGGATGTTAGTAATGATTCTTATAACCTTATTTTGCATAAGACTTTTTTTTACTTTATAGAGTTGCCGCAAAATAATTATCCGTATTCCATAATAGAGTTAAAGTATGCATAATATACTAATTTAAGTGTCAATAGAACTCACATTAACCAGCTCTCGGATACCATAACAGGCAGAGCTGAGTTTAGGTAAACTTGCGAGAAAATTTAAGATGGGAGAAATATATTACAATAAATACTTATTATCGTCTATTAAAACATATATTCACCCAATGGAAACAATTGGAATGAACTAATCCCATAAACTGACCGGTGGTTAATAACAACGTGTTAAAAAGGACTTATATGTGCAAAAACTGCATTAAGTCTTACTTTGAAAATAAAGGAACTAACACATTTTATGCAGGACAAACTTTTCACTACGAATATACTTCAAAGCTCAAATATTTGTCAAATACAAAGCTTCAAGGTCACCAAGGTCAGAAAATGGCCTTGCTGTAAAGGATCCCGTGGCCTAGCAACCAAAGTAAGATAAGAGGTAGATTAGGAAAGTACAGAACATTTACAATTATTTCTATTAATGTTTACGTTAAGTTACGTTTAAAAATTCATTTACCTTTATTCAGATATATTTAATATACAGTCTAACAATAGGTATGAAAGCAAATCACTAACGAATTGAAATAATGCTCATCTCCTGGGAAACGTGCAGCAAAGCTTTGATCTTAAATGTGGCAAATACAACACACTAAAACCATTGGTCTGGGTTTATAAACACCGGTATTGCTAATTTCCCTAAGGTAATGTCTAAATATTTGAGTTGAATGTGTTGCAAAACCTCTGTATTAAGTTTCAATAATGGTACTATTATCAATGCTAAAATGGAATGTATATTTGCAAATAACGTGTATCCCAGAGCGAAGTTTCTGTGTAATTATTGAACGTCCCTAAATGAGACTAGCAAATTTTGCGCATAATTAAATACGTAAAAACTGTTTTTGTTAACAGAACCCCTTAACATCTTAGTTTGTTAAAGAGGCTAACTCATTTATTTCACGGAAATTAATTGTTCTTTCACACTGGCCGTGTGTAGGCTGAAGTATGAAAAGATATGCTGAAAACTTCGACGCCATAGCCCGGATTTGAACCAAAGATCTTCTGGTTGCCGTCCAGTCGCTCTAACCCTTGATCTACTATGGCCAGCGTGTCAACATGACATTAAATTCTCCAATTTCCAACATGACATTACATGACATTAAATTCTCGTGTTTTTCCCAGTAAACCACCTAGGAATTCTCATAAACACATGAGACGGCGACTTATTATGCTGTAGGTAATTTAAGACCCGGGTTTTATAGTTCGGACCACTATTAGTTACAGTTAATGGAAATTAATTGTTCTTTCACACTAGCCGTGTGTAGGACGCACTACTACTATGAGAACTTCTAAGTGGTTTACTTGGAAAAAACACGAGTCAGTTGAAGAATTTAATGTCATATCGGCACGTTGGCCATAGTAGCTCAAGGGTTAGAGCGGCTGGACGGAAACCAGAAGATCCGTGGTTCAAATCCCGGCGATGGCATAGAACTTTTCAGTCTCTAACTTTCCATACTTCAGCCTACACACGGCTAGTGTGAAAGAACAACTAATTTCCATTAATTGTACCTGACAGTGGTTAACTAAAAAGCCCGGGCCTTAAAGTACTTACATGTTGTAAGTCGCCATTAAGGTAGTTGTCTCATGTGTTTATGAGAACTCCTAAGTGGTTTACCTGGAAAAAAAACGAGACAGTTGAAGAATTTAATGTCATATCGGCACGTTGGCCATAGTCGCTCATGGGTTAGAGCGGCTGGACCGAAACCAGAAGATCCGTGGTTCAAATCCCGCCTACGGTATTGAATTTTTCAGTCTATATCTTTCCATACTTTAGCCTACACACGGCTAGTGTGAAAGAACAACTAATTTCCATTAATTGTACCTAATAGTGGTCCGAACTATAAAGCCCGGGCCTTAGAGTACTTAAATGTAGTAAGTCTCCATTAAGGTAGTTTTCTCATGTGTTTGAGAACTCCTAAGTGGTTTATCGGGATAAACACGAGTCAGTTGGAGAATTTAATGTCGTGTGGGCAAGTTGGCCAAAGTAGCTCAAGGGTTAGAGCGGCTGGACGGCAACCAGGAGATCTGTGGTTCAAACCCCGGCTGTAGTATTGAATTTTTGAGTCTGACTCTATCTTTCCATCATTTATATCAGCTTAGTGCAGCTAGATGTATCAGTATCTGAGCGATCCTTGATATAGCCACCTCTGTGTTGAAAGTTATGTACCAATTTAACTGTTAAATGAAATATCTTTAGTACACAAAGTTAAGACCGAAAACGAATATAAAATCTTAATTACCAACTGCTGCAATCTCTTAAATTATTTCTATAGTCCACGATGTGTTCTTAGGAAGTAGGAAAAGTTCTGTTCCACCCAAAAATTTGATATAGACATCACCCGAAAGGTACGTCCTGAATCTCCGACAAAAAAGGAAGGGATTTATTTCCAGTAAAGGTTATAGCTTCAGTACTCAACTTCCAGTATATGTTTTATACCAGGTTTTTATGTAAAACATAAAATAGCGAACGTACTTCAATAAAAACTGTGTTACACCTGGGAGGGACGACTTATGAATCTTCGACCTATTTCGTGAAGAAAACTAAATTTGAATTAGGAAGTTTGGCATTTATGTGATATGCCTTCCCTCTCCCTCATCTATCTCTCTCTTTCTCTTTCTCTCTCTCCTTTATGGGTTCAGAGGACTGTGAAATGTGTATTTCAGACGAAGTTAACATATCGAATTTCTGAGTGAAATTTCCTGTCATATCAAACCACACAATTGGCAAATGCCAGGAAGAATAGGATCGTAGTACCTGTTCTTCCGAAATGTCCAAGATTTCATGCAGCATTAGTACACCTCAGAGAAGTATTTATTAAGAATTGGCATTAACTTGGCTAAGCGAAATAGAGAGTGCGCAAAAAATTTAAAACAAAGTCTTAAAACATCATACACATAATCGTATACTCAAGTACCTCCATGTGCTGAAATGGTTCTTAAAACAAGTGCCGTATGTAAGTTTTATTTATAAAGGCTTTCAAAGGCATTTTAGTTTCTAGAGACTTGTTCTGCAAATGCTGAAAAAGCCCTGATTTATTAGTTCTTGAACTAAAGGTTTAGGCCGCGCCGTGGCTCAGTGGTGAGACCGCTTGGCTCTCACCAAAGTGGCATGGGTTCGATCCCAGGTGACCGCAAAGTGAGATTTGTGGTGGACAACACAGCGGAGGGCGTGTTTTCTCCGGGATCTCCGGTTTCCCCAGCCATCTCATTCCACCAGTGCTCCATCTTCTTCTCATGTATCATCAGTGTCACCGCCTGCGGTACCGTATGTAATAAAAGCGGGCGTTAAACACTACACACAGACACACACACACACACACACACACACACACACACACACACACACACACACACACACACACACACACAAACTAGAGGTTTCCATGCAATGTCTAGTTTTGCGGCAGAGTAGGCTAACATTTCTAGAGCACGATGAACATCAAACCTCACTAGTCCAATACGTACTTTGAGGCTTTACTTAAGAAAAAATCTACTTAAATTATGAATTATTAAAATACTAATAATTGTTATACAAAATATTAAGAATCGATGCTTTTACTGGGTGTAAATTGATATTGGAGGGTTTAAACGGTGAATAATTGCAACTACGATGATGCAAAAGTAATAAAATGTAATGAAAAAATGCGTGGTTCAAGCGACAAAGGTTTTATACTCGAAGAAATTCGTAAAGAAGGTGGAACTGTTAATCTTAGTTTACTGCCATAAATGTCATGTACAGCTTATGACAAATAACATTTATGTTTTAAGAAATGGCGCAGCTCAAAGAGCATTTGAGAGGAAGTGACTTTAGCATATCGTAGATGTCATATATTTGTTTCTTGTTTTTTAAAAATGTCAGATGTTAGAAGAGAACTCTTCTCAGAACTTGGAAAAGACCTGGTCAGACCTCAATCTGAGAGGCGAATTCTTTTCCCCAGTGCAGAACACAGCGCATTCGTTCAGCAATAACTCGGGCTGCTTTCAACTGTCTTCTAAATGGCAACCAACAGGACCAAGATGCAAATGTTCCAAATATGAAATAAAACAGATGTGATTCTTTCCCAATGTCGAAGGACAAAATAGTGAAAAAACAATGTGATGAGTGTCAGAAATTTATCTGCAAAGGACATCCAAGGGTAAAAGTGTCCTGCAATGAGTGTTCATACTTGCAAGTGGAGAATGAGTAGAAGTTTATTTATAACAGGATTTTTATGATGTGATAATGCACATCATAATAAAAGAATTACTATGCTGTTTTGAAGTTTAAGGTATATGAACATTTTGTGTATATAATTTCGGAACTAAAACATATGTTTTCATATTTCAGACAATGGCTAATACATAACTTATATAGCTTACACAATAGAGTTTTAATTTAAAAGATATGTTTTGGACTCAAAATAAAATCATTATTTTTGTGGTAATATTTTACACTGAATCGCCACATAGTTGTTAGAATCACTTTAGGGTAAAGAAACGACCCCAGACATGTGTTTCCAGATCTTATACTATGCGAAAATTAACAAATAAGGTTATTTTTTATCGATGGTCCCTAGCTTTTCCAAGGGAAACTTCCTTATTAAATATTTGTGGAACCAAACGTAATTATCTAAGAAATACTCCTATTTTTAATTTTAACTCCAGAGGTACTTATATGGCATGGAGAATTTTCAACAATTGAAGTCCAAAGCAGTAGTGAAACAAAATAGCTCACTTTGCTCTGCGGTCCTACAGTTAAAATAAAAAGCGAAGTAAAGCACTACGTCAAATTATCGATAGATGTTTAAAAATTGGCAAATAAAATTTAGAAGTTGACAGATTTTGAGATTATGCGCGCGTATGTGTAAATTCATGCGTAGATCTCATAGCGAATGGATGAGGCAGAAAATAATAAATATAGATGAAGAAAGGAAAGTTTAATAAGCATCAAACTTTGAGTTTATCGGCCATCTGCAAAGTTAGTTAAAAGATGTTAATATTTTATATAATGTTTTCTAATCCAAATAAATTTTCATTAGACAGTTCATTGGTTAAAGTGATTTAGATTTTTTTAAAACCGTGTCTGTATAATGGCTCTCTGCATGAAAAAGGAAGTTGAAGGTGGGGTATATACCTTTTAATGTTTAATCCAATAACGCACAATATTTCCCAAATTTTTAAGGCTAAAATAATATATTATGACACAAACAGGAACTTAGGGGAGGGTGTGCTTTTTATGTGGCAAGATATTCTGCATCTTTTATCGTTAACCAATAAATTACGAAGACGTAATTAAAATAGGGAAGCGATTTCAAAGAAAATTGGCTATAAATACTTACATGTAAATATTATATCTTAAACACATTGTTTCTGTAATCAAGTTCTTTAACACATTTTTTAAGAAATGAAAATGACATAATATTTTCAATGAAAGGATAATTTGATGGGCAATTTTCTTGAAAATCTATGTATGTCCCTTCTTACTGCAGGAAATAGCAGAGAAAGCAAAATTGATAAAATAGGAAATAAAATAAATCTCTTTTCATTAATTTGGGATTAAATTTTAAATTGTCCTAATAGAACTATGAAGTAGTAGACTTACTCATCCTGTAGAGAACGATTCCTGGTGATCCTCACTGATGCGAGTGACAAATGTTAAATGACCGTAGAAGATGCCATCAAGCGAGACCATCAGTACAATGCGCGCGCAACTGTCATCATTAAATGCCCTCAACCGTATCTTTCTTTAACGTCAATACCTGACCATACTGTGGAAAAATTGATGAACAAAACTTTGGTCTGCAATTTTTATATTAATAAGTAATACCCAGTGACATGGCAGAAGGAAGTTTCTCTGAAGGGTCACCTCTTTATTATCAGCAAGGAACCTTTCGTTTGTCTTTTTCTGTATGTTATTCTTTTGTTTGTTCTTTTAGTTTTCTTGTAAGGAAGTTCACGTAACCAGTTTACTGGATTGTGACATTTTGCTTTTTATATCGCTGATTAGGGCAATAAATCTCAAAATTTTGGGACAAAAGCATCGTGAATTCACTTTCCTGTGCTGCTCTTGCATTATTATGTGACTTTATTAATAATAGCAGGTTTATAAGAAGTATAAATAGAAAAAAATTGATTGAAAAGGTTTGACAGTACAATTTTGGATTGTACAAAGAAACTTTTAGGCTGTACTCCCTCTATAGGCGCTAAAGTACACTTCTAAATCTCTTATATATGAAATGCCAAAAATAATCATTCTTCCTCTTTTACTTATATAGGACAGAGTTTTGTTTTTTATGGTTCTCTACTCCTTATGCCCTTTAGACGTCGTGTGAGCGAGCCACAACTATGGATTAGAAATAGAGAAACCCAAGGATGGGTGATTAACTTGGCTCTGTATACCTAAACTCATTTTTTATGTGGCTTGTTTCATTTGAGTGGAATAAGTAAATACAAAGTGGTAGCAAATTTTAGGTAATCTAACCAAACCAATGCCCATTGTTCCTTCAGTGTAAACAAATCAAAATGTTCCGTGTATGATTAGAAGTATATATAAAACATATTAAATGCACAGCGATTTCAAGTTTTTCCAATTATTCTTGAAGAAGCTTCTTATATCTACCTGGTACTTCGATCGCATCTCCTGATTATCAGACTGAAATGGAATAATACTCAAAAACTGAAATTTCTTGTCTAAAGATATAGGAGTGCTGTTCAATAAAAATGATCAGTCTTTTGCTTTTTTCCCCCCTTTCTTTTTCACAACGTACCTTTACCATCCGCATAATTTTGATGATCCTTCTCAAAATAGTCTCCCCTGAATGCGATGCACTTGTCCCAGCGTTTCTGCCAGTCTTCAAAGACATGCTGGAAACTATTTTTGAGAGATCCTTCAAAATTGCCTCCGCAGCCTTCACCACTGCTTCTGATGATGGATAAAGCCTCCCAAGAAGGCGTGTCTTGAAGTTTGGGAATATAAAAATATCACATAGGGCTAAATCCGGAGTTTAGGGAGGGTGAGGGATGCACTTCACGTTGATCATTACAAGATATTCAGCAACAACATTGGCAATATGCGGCCGCGCATTATCGTGGTGCAGCACCCAGCTTGCTTTACGGAAATGTGGTCTTTTGCGTCTGATAAGGACTTGCAATGTTTTCAGTGCATCCCTGTAGTATTATCCAGTAACCGATGTGTGTGTGTGTGTGTGTGTGTGTGTGTGTGTGTGTGTGTGTGTGTGTGTGTGTGTGTGTGTGTGTGTGTATGTACAACATGCTGATAAATCATTCCATGAATATCAAAGAATAAGATGACCATAACTTTCCCAGCAGAAACAACCACTTTTGCTTTTGGTGGGTTGGTGATGAAGGATATTTCCACACTGAGCTTTGCTGCTTGCTCTCATCAAAATGATGTAACCAAGTTACATCAGAAGTGATTACGTTTGAAAGAAACTCCGGATCTTCCTCTAACATCAACTTTAACTGCATGTTACCTCCATTGCAGCGGTAGGCGAACTGAACATGTCTGAAATTGCCTGGTTCTCACAGGCGGGAATCAGGAGTACCAACAATGAAACTACTACAGCGTATTTTTCTCATTAAACTAACAGAATATAATAAGATTTAAATTTAGTGCAAAAAATTATGACCGTAAACAATTGTGATGTTTATTGAACAGCTCTCGTACTTAAGGCCTTTTATAAGAATTGAAGTTTTAAGCAGTTCTTAGAAATCTATAAACATTTACAGCCCCTTGTGAGAACTAGAAAATGCGCACTGCAGGTTTAGGTTCCTTAACTATTCTCTTTGTAAGGTTCATAAAATATATTAGTAATAGATTTAGATCTTTTTACTAAGCATATGATTTAGTAACAAGAAATTCGATGTGTGACTGGACATGGAGAGGATGTTCCTGAGAAATTAAGGGAGGAGGGATGCTTAGAATAATAGTGATAATGAAAGTGATAAAATGCTGTGAAACAATCTGCAATCAAAATAACCTTGACATAGCTAAATAAAACACACACCGAAAAACGCTTGTCTCTTATTTCGTTTCACAAGCAATTGAGGCTCTTAGCAGTTAAGGTGATTTATGAGGTTGTAATTTTCCACATTAAAGTCATGCACATCATATTTTTTTTTCTATGTAAAGCATTTGTACAATACTACTTTAAACTGTATAATTTTAGCACATATTTCGCTACCAACAATAAAACATTACAGCATAAAGATTCCAAAAGCGGAATAAATGAATACTATAAGCTAATAACTGCGCGATGGATCTTATAAGTATTGGATTACTTGAATTCTTATTTCTTGCAAAGGAAATTGATGTAATAAATTGCCATATATGGTTAGTTTGCTTCCTTATTCAAATTAAATGCAATAAATTTAATATATAAATAATATATTTTGTATTACTGTGAATAGTACGTGGCAGAGGAAATATAATCGACGCTCCATTATGTATGTTGTATACTAAAATTTATACGAGTTTACCTAACTATATAGTGATAAAGGCAAATACGAAAAAATACGAAATAGATTGAATATTTGTCTTATCAGAGCTGCACTACATGAAGCATCTTGAGGTATTTCTATTTTTACCTCCAGTGATAGCCTTAAGGAAATACAAGTCACGTAGGAGAACTGAGTGAAAACATTTGAATCACTAAACTCGTCAGCATCATGAATACAAATTATTTGGGAAACACTCGCAGTTCCTTTCTTGAAAGCAATTTAAGAATTAAGAGATTTTATTCCTACCGCTCCCTTAATCGGTTACTATGCATTCTCACATATGGGACATTTGATGTGAAATAGAACGACAAAGTACCTCATTCTAAATGTAGTTATTCCTATTAATAGAAGACACAAAGAAATGTAATTTTTGGCAAATTTTTGTATATAAAGGTAAACGGTTATCAGGACATTAGGCGTCCGCCTCGGTAGCATGGTGGTAGCGTGTCTGCCTCACGTTCAAGAGGTCCCGAGTTCGAATCTCGGTTAGGGTGAGTAACCTGGATAAGGTTATTTTCTGGGGTTTTCCTTATCCTGATAGATGAATGTCGAGTAAGTCTAAGCTGCATAGACCCTGGATTCATAGGAAGGAAGGAAGGAAGGAAGGAAGGGAGGGAGGGAGGGAGGGAGGAAGGAAGGAAGGAAGGAAGGAAGGAAGGGAGGGAGGGAGGGAGGGAGGAAGGATTATTTTACTGAGGCAATCTAAATGCGGATAACTCCGTTACACCTTATTGAAGAACAGTACACAACACCCATTTTACATGTATTAGTTATTTCATTACAGGGCGCCGGGGTAGCGCGGTGGTTTCGTTCGCGGCTCCCGTTCTAAGGGTCCCGAGTTCGATTCCCGACTCTGGGGTTGGCGATTTTAAGTCGGCCCTATCCACGCCTTCACCTCTGTCTAGCACACGAAGTATCCCCTATGCCCAACGTGGTTCGGAGTCCACGGTAAAAACTGTAGGTCCTCTCACCTCACCGCCATCTTCACTATCACCCTATCATCGGAGGTAATGGACACCGCCCTCTGGGTGCCTCCACCTGAGAAATGGGTCCGGTCATCACTTGGTGGGGTGAGGTTACCCCGAAGGCCAAGGTTGCCATGTGGGGAGTGTTAGTAACTAACTAACTAGTTATTTCATTACAGCCACGTTATACAATATTTTTTCTCTATTTTTAAAGTACTTATTACATGTTATGCGCCTTTAGATGCGATGAAGCAAACATTAACATTAGAAGGACCGGCGGGCATGGTCTACCGAGAACGACCGACCCGTCATTTTGACGGGTGCAGTTTTGTTTACCCTTCTTAAAATAATAAACAAATTTGAATGCATGCCAGTTTGTTTAATTTTATTTATACGGTTCACCAGTATATTATTTTACTTTTGTCTCAAGAATTATGTGGTCAAATGAACATACTTTAGCCTAAAAATTAATCCAAATATGCGATAATTAAATATGAAATGGACAACTTCCCTTACCAAACACATGTTTCAACATGAAATTTTGAATACCACAGTATATAGTATAAAAACACTTATAAACTTCATTTCGGCCACTCAAAGCCACCTGCAGCAACGTAGCACGTAACACACGTGTAATCTGCGTTGTCTAAACATGGTCCACAAACATACTTGCTACACTTGTTATATAAATGCTTGCTCCTATTCTTCCCTCTGCATCCTCCAATTTGTTAGGTCTTCCAAATGTTGCTCTGCTGAGCTACTGCATTTCACTGTAGCTGAGCGTAAATGGTTACTTGTTTAATTATTTTACACGAAGCCTTGCGAATTACGGTAATTACGCCGGCTCCATTGTGTTTAAATTCCGGAAACTTACGTGTACAACACTTATTTTTCACTATCCAAAAAACTGCATATGAGAAAATTCGACATTTATTCACTGGGCAGCTCTCTCTCTCTCCCTCTCTTCTCTTCTCTCTCACTCTCTTTCTTTCTTTCTCTCTTTCTTTCTTTCTTTCTTTCTTTCTTTCCTTCTTTCTTTCTTTCTTTCTTTCTTTCTTTCTTTCTTTCTTTCTTTCTTTCTTTCTTTCTTTCTTTCTTTCTTTCTTTCTTTCTTTCTTTCTTTCTTTCTTTCTTTCTTTCTTTCTTTCTTTCTTTCTTTCTTTCTTTCTTTCTTTCTTTCTTCTTTCTTTCTTTCTTTCTTTCTTTCTTTCTTTCTTTCTTTCTTTCTTTCTTTCTTTCTTTCTTTCTTTCTTTCTTTCTTTCTTTCTTTCTTTCTTTCTTCTTTCTTTCCTCTTTCTTTCTTTCCTTCTTTCTTTCTTTCCTTCTTTCTTTCTTTCCTTCTTTCTTTCTTTCCTTCTTTCTTTCTTTCCTTCTTTCCTTCCTCTTCCTTTCTTTCCTTTCCTTCTTTCTTCCTTCCTTCTTCTTTCCTTCTTTCTTCCTTCTTCTTTCTTTCTTTCCTTCTTTCTTTCTTTCTTTCTTCTTTCTTTCCTTCTTTCTTCTTTCTTTCCTTCTTTCCTTCTTCTTTCCTTCCTTCTTTCTTTCTTCCTTTCTTTCCTTCTTTCCTTCTTTCTTCTTTCTTCTTTCCTTCTTTCTTTCCTTCTTTCTTTCCTTCTTTCTTCCTTCCTTTCTTTCCTTTCCTTCTTTCTTCCTTCTTTCCTTCTTTCTTTCCTTCTTTCTTTCCTTCTTTCTTTCCTTCTTTCTTTCCTTCTTTCTTTCCTTCTTTCTTTCCTTCTTTCTTCCTTCTTCTTTCCTTCTTTCTTCCTTCTTTCTTTCCTTCTTCTTTCCTTCTTTCTTTCCTTCTTTCTTTCCTTCTTTCTTTCCTTCTTTCTTTCCTTCTTTCTTTCCTTCTTCTTTCCTTCTTTCCTTTCCTTCTTCTTTCCTTCTTCTTTCCTTCTTTCTTTCCTTCTTTCCTTCCTTCTTCTTCCTTCTTTCCTTCCTTCCTTCTTTCCTTCTTTCTTCCTTCCTTCTTCCTTCTTTCCTTCTTCTTTCTTCCTTCTTCTTTCCTTCTTTCTTCCTTCTTTCTTTCCTTCTTCCTTCCTTCTTCCTTCCTTTCTTCCTTCTTTCTTTCCTTCATTCGTTCCTTCTTCTTCCTTCCTTCTTCCTTCCTTCTTCCTTCCTTCCTTCCTTCTTCCCTTCCTTCTTTCTTCTCCTTCTTTCCTTCTTTCCTTCCTTCTTCTTTCCTTCCTTCCTTTCTTTCCTTCTTCTTTCTTCCTTCTTCTTCTTTCCTTCTTCCTTCTTTCCTTCCTTCCTTCCTTTCCTTCTTTCTTCTTTCCTTCTTCCTCTTCCTTCCTTCCTTCCTTCTTTCTTTCCTTCCTTCTTCTTTCCTTCTTCTTCCTTCCTTCTTTCTTTCTTCCTTCTTTCTTTCCTTCCTTCTTTCTTTCCTTCCTTCTTTCTTTCCTTCCTTCTTCTTTCTTCCTTCCTTCTTTCTTTCCTTCCTTCTTTCTTTCCTTCCTTCTTTCTTTTCCTTCCTTCTTTCTTTCCTTTCCTTCTTTCTTTCTTTCCTTTCTTTCTTTCTTCCTTCTTTCTTTCCTTCCTTCTTCTTCCTTTTCCTTCTTTCTTTTCTTTCCTTCTTCTCTTTCCTTCCTTCTTTCTTTCCTTTCCTTCTTCTTTCCTTCCTTCTTTCTTTCCTTCCTTCTTTCTTTCCTTCCTTCTTTCTTTCCTTCCTTCTTTCTTTCCTTCCTTCTTTCTTTCCTTCCTTCTTTCTTTCTTCTTCCTTCTTTCTTTCCTTCCTTCTTTCTTTCCTTCCTTCTTTCTTTCCTTCCTTCTTTCTTTCCTTCCTTCTTTCTTTCCTTCTTCTTTCTTCCTTCCTTCTTTCTTTCCTTCCTTCTTTCTTTCCTTCCTTTCTTTCTTTCCTTCCTTCTTTCTTCCTTCCTTCTTTCTTTCCTTCTTCTTTCTTTCCTTCCTTCTTTCTTTCCTCCTTCTTTCTTTCCTTCCTTCTTTCTTTCCTTCCTTCTTTCTTTCCTTTCCTTCTTTCTTTCCTTTCCTTCTTTCTTTCTTCCTTCTTTCTTTCTTTCCTTCCTTTCTTTCTTCCTTCTTTCTTTCCTTCTTTCTTCTTCTTTCCTTCTTTCTTTCTTTCCTTCTTTCTTTCTTTCCTTTCTTCTTTCTTTCTTCTTTCTTTCTTTCTTTCTTTCTTTCTTCTTTCTTTCTTTCTTTCCTTTCTTTCTTTCTTTCCTTCTTCTTTCTTTCTTCCTTCTTTTCTTTCTTTCTTTCTTCTTTCTTTCTTTCTTCTTCTTTCTTCTTTCTCTTCTTTCCTTCTTGCTTTCTTGCTTTCTTGCTTTCTTGCTTTCTTGCTTTCTTCTTTCTTGCTTTCTTGCTTTCTTGCTTTCTTGCTTTCTTGCTTTCTTGCTTTCTTTCTTTCTTGCTTTCTTGCTTTCTTGCTTCTTGCTTTCTTGCTTTCTTGCTTTCTTGCTTTCCTTCTTTCTTCTGCTTTCTTGCTTTCTTGCTTTCTTGCTTTCTTGCTTTCTTGCTTTCTTGCTTTCTTGCTTTCTTGCTTTCTTGCTTTCTTGCTTTCTTGCTTTCTTGCTTTCTTGCTTTCTTGCTTTCTGCTTTCTTGCTTTCTTGCTTTCTTTGCTTTCTTGCTTTCTTGCTTTCTTGCTTTCTTGCTTTCCTTGCTTTCTTGCTTCTTGCTTTCTTGCTTTCTTGCTTTCTTGCTTTCTTGCTTTCTTGCTTTCTTGCTTTCTTGCTTTCTTGCTTTCTTTGCTTTCCTTGCTTTCTTGCTTCTTGCTTTCTTGCTTTCTTGCTTTCTGCTTTCTTGCTTTCTTGCTTTCTTGCTTTCTTGCTT